>JAPYZO010000639.1:0-24547 GCA_030522905.1 Torymus flavipes | reverse complement strand
TAATAATGTTGGAATGTATAGTGTCGCTGTTCCGATATTATTTAAAAATGCCATTTTAGAAATGATATATGTATATATTATCCTTGAAATGAATCCCGAGAATTAAAAGGTCAAACGATTTTTTTTACGTTATCAAAATTGTATCACATATATACTTGTAAACTCTATACACACATAACAAAATCATCTTTAAAGTTCATCTGTAATATTAAAATCAAATATTTGTTTCTTAAAAAGTACCTATTATTAAAACGGATTTGAATTAAATTAAAACGTAATGAAAATTATACCTATTAAATATCTTTGTAGATTCAAACGATCAAAGAATCTTAATGACCAATATACGAGTCTTTGATGATATGCATTTCATTTATTGACTAAACCTTATATATTGAAAGAAACTCTCGCACCACCAACACAGGAGCGATTTTTATACAAGACGCATAATTCACCGCCTCTCGGTCATCGCTCAAATCTTCATGCGCGCTCATTCAGAACCGAGCTATTCTCGGAAACGACGTAGCATCAGCGTAGAGCAAATAAAAGCTCACAAACATTATAAGTCGAAAGTGAAAAGCTCTCTCCCGCGTTACTATAATCCCGCGCTTTGAGTCTCTCTCATACTCGCGCTGAATGGACCCGAGACGAGCTCTCATATATAATACTCGCGCAGCGGAATCTTTATTACTCGCGCGTGTGTTTACCCGGACCCATATGGTCATTAGCTAGACTCCGTCATTCGTTCCAGGTGCGCGCGTAGAGAGAACTCTAATGACGTCTTTGGTGGCATTGCTGTGTGTGTGTGTGTGTGTGTTACCACCCTACTCGCGCGAAACTCATATCTCGTGGCTCTCTTTCTCTCCTCTTTCATTGTCATTCGCGCGCGCCGCGTATATAAGAAAACGAGAGAGGGAGAGAGAGAGAGAGAGAGGCGCGCGAGAAGAAAGTACAGCGGCAGCGGGAGAGCGAACAGCTAAGAAATCCGGAATGATTAATAACCAGCCGACAGTTTGTGAAAGCGCGGCCGGGCCAATAAACGGGATAAAAATACTCGTGAAAAATAGCTCGCTCATTAGCCTGCCTACAGTCACATCTGCGACACCCCCGCCTTCTCGCACTCCACACCCCCCATCTCTCTCCTCACTCCCAATCCTTGTTGTCGTCGTCGGATTTATTAAAAGTCCGTCACGAGCATCGAGCTCGCGATTATTTTAATATTCCGCGCGCCCAAGCGTTGCCTGAGAAAAATTCTCAGCTGCAGCACCCCGCTGTATATAATACAGCGTGAGAGAGAGAAAGAGACACAGAGCGGCGGCAGCTCCCGAATATAAGCGCGACAATAAGCCCCGGAAGAAAGACGGACCACCTGCGACCTGGGCATTTGTCAGAGGAGGAAGAAGAAGAAGCTGCTCCCGCTCGAGCGCGCGCAGAGTCACGTCCTGCAGCGTGTCGAAAAAGGAGAGCGAGAAAGAGAGTATAGTCGACCTTCTTCGGCCACGCCAATTAAACGGCTATATAGACGTGCGCGCGCACTGCAGCAGCGTGCGATGTGTCGGATATTTTTGTAGGAAGTGGACGCGAGGGACAAAGCGGCCAATGATCACCCTGTTGAGACTACGCTTATATATATGTGGGAGAGAAAGAAACACGTGCGTGTGAGGAAGGAAGAGAGAGAATGATTTTTTGAACGACGCGCGGGGATTTCGGGAGACGAAGAATGCGAGAGGTGACGGCCTTTGATGAACATCGGCTGTAGTTAATACCATTAGCGCGCTATTGTGGGGAAGATGCGGAGGCAGGCGCAGGCTGCCGACTTTTAACTTTGAGGAGATTTAAATTATTTTGGGGATGATGGCTGCTGGACAAGTGCGGGAGTTCTCGTTAAATTATAGTGCGTAACTGAATGTAAATTGACGGATGTCGTATATAGATTGGGTCGTTTAGGGTTGTATATAGACATGGGATTGGCTGCTTCACGCGAGCGGTGTTTAATTATTTAGGTTGACGGGAATTTTGAAAGTTATGTGGAATTGAATTATTAAAAAAGAATGTATAATTGAATATAAGGGTAATCTACTATAATTAACATTTCAATGTAAATCGACAAGTTTGGAAATGAGATCATAATATACAAGGGAATCTTCGAATGAAAGCTGTGCTCTCTAAATGTAAAATGTGATTGTTTTACTATTTTACATTTAGAGAGTAGTGAATGCGAGGTTACCGGATATTTTCATTTTTTGAAATTAAAAACTTTGAAGGTACAAACAGGTAAATAATAGCACTTGAAAATTTTTGAAGCCGGAAAAAGCACATCAAAATAAAATACGGTATTTTAAAGTTTTATTTGACAACTGGTCGCTCATTCACTAATACCGTGATCCAAACAGAACACTATAAAATTGGCTTTCTTTTTAAAATTTTTCTATATTTCTTTGTAACTATAGGGGAGACCGGAGCAAGTTGGCCAAATGCTAATAGCTCCTGATTGAAGTAACATACGGCAAGATTCTTGATTTCAGTAAGGTAGAATGAACTAAGGAATATTTGTTTTAATTTTCAGTCGAAAAGCATCATGTGCCGTGGAAAGGAAATTTTACATTTTAGGAAGCATCGAATAATTGTTTAAAAAAATTATGATTACAATTCCTTTTTTATAATTTTACTTTTTATTTTATTTTTTTATTTTTAATATTATTAATCTAATTTTTAAATAAAAATATACCCTTCGGGCATGTTGGCTGATTTTTTGGAGCAAGCTCGCCGTTCAAATACTCACTTCACTAAATGAAATGAAAAGAATTACAAAGTTACCAAATGAAAATTACTAAATGAAAATGGGTTGATATAATGTAGAATAATACAGAAAATCCAATAGATAGAACCAGTGCTGATGAAAGTTGGATCATTTATAGCTGTTAATTCATTATAGATTATTTTGTTGTTCAATATTACTGTTAGGTGTCTAATTTCATGTTCTCGAATTTAATTGTCTTATTTGATATTATAATATCGATAATCCTTGTATTTTATTCCCAGATCCATGGTCAACCTACCCCGCTTGTGGGACAGGTTGGCCAAAAATCGTGCGGTTAAAAAATTGATTCTATACCTTTTTTGAGGTCATTCCTACATGTTGGAAAAAATCATAAATATTCTCTAGATGGAGTAATATGAAATATTGCAAAAGTATTGTTCATTAAATTTAGTTTTTTGTAAAAAAAAAAAAATAAAATATTAAAAATCGTCCAACCAGCCCCAGTCTTTCCTATACAAAAAAAAATCCTTCAGCAACAGACAATTTCTCATTTTTTAAACGCGCCCATCATAGATATTCTACTGTTTCAAACTCCACCTTTCCCTCTATGCAAATCCCGAAAAAATCATTATCTCCACATGTCTCCCAATATAAAATTCGAATATATTAAAATCCAAACCCACGTTTATCAGTCGAACGCAAAAAACAATGGGCTTTCTCGGAAATCAAAATCCCGGCCTACTACAATAATATCCATATACACCGAAAGCAGCGCGGCGAGCGCGACACATGTTCGCATCGCGGCAGTAAATAAAATTCGATAATACAAAAGAGCCATTATCTTTTTAATGAAATCCAAGCAGCTCCCACCCTCCGCCGAAACTCGCGGCAAAGGCTGAAATATTACAGGCGATTGATTATGCAAGGTATACGGATAAGTCGCGCGCGCGTCGCGAGGATGCAATATATGGGTATAGGTACCCCTATATATGTATACTCTCCCGCTCTCGCGATATAAAATAGCGCGCGGGGCTGCGAGGGGCGGCAATAGTTACGTACATATATATATATATATATGTATTTTGTGTATATAGGTGAGAGCGCGAGTGTGCAACTATACTATACGGCTCGGGTAATAATGTTGAATATCTCGTGATCGATGGGGAGTGATTGAGTCGTAATATTGGAGCCCGGTATCGCGCTACCATCTGTCGCGCTCGCCCGCGCGCAAGTGAGAGAGGGAGAGAGAAGGAAAGAAAGGAAACGCGAGCGAGAGAGCGCGCGGTTCTGTTATTGCACCTCAGTAAACATCGAGCTATCGACTCGTTATACGGCGGGCACCGAGCGCGCCCGCGCAAACTAATATAATAAGCTCCTTATGTTATATTACACCTACCCGTGTAATCGTGTTATTCTACTACCTACCCCACCCCCCTGCCGTCGTATAACCGCGGGGGCCGCCACCGTGCGGCTACCGACATACTCGTCATACAACCGTGTGTATCGACTCTTGTGTGTATACGTGTACTTCTATGTTTCGCTCTGCGCGGATTGATTCTGGTTTCGTCATTTTCGCTGGATTTTAGTTAGCTTGCAGAGATGGCTTTTGAGTAGCGGTTGGTGGGATTTTGGTATTATAAATTTCGGACCTTATAGGAGGTATAGAGAGTGCGAGAGCGAGAGAGAGAGAGACAGAGAGAGAGAGAGAGAGAGAGAGAGAGAGAGAGAGAGGAATGTTTTAACTTTAAACAGTGACGATGAATGATTTTATCAGTTTTTATAGTCAAAAAGAAATTAAGCAAGTTTTTAAATTTAATTTATATTTTCTTTCATTCTATTGGGCGAGTAATTTCTAGTAATTACTTTCTCGACTTTTGAAATAAGCTTTTTTGTTCCACTTATGATTTTCACTAACAAAAATTTGTTGATTATCATAATTTTTTTGCACTAAACAAATGAACAATATTAAAAACTTGTCAAAAATATTCCGGAGCTTGCAGTGAATATAACTACATCCCGACCTAGAGTGTAAGATGTTTGCCTGGTTGTTTTTATATGATTATATTCGTCAAGAAGAAAAAAAATCTTCCATTAAAATCATTCAATTACTCATACTTTTATACATATATATCTATGTAATTCTGAAGAAAGGACTCGATCTTCTCCACGAGTAAAAAGAATTCTCGTTTTTTGAACGCTTGCCGGATATATTTTAATTATTGTTTTAGCCTAATAAATGTCCCCGAAATGTTGGCTCCAATAAAAGAAAAGTTTTGTTTTCAATCATAGAGAACAATCCAGTCCTTCCTTCGAAAAAAAAGAAAGAACAAAAAATCTATTTTGGAGTTTGATTGATTATCGATTGGCCTGATCATTCTAATATACAGAATAATTTTACTGCACATATAAATTAAAAAGAAGACGTTTTTCTATATCTGTAACCTAAAGGACAATAATTAAAGTATAAAATTATCACATTATTAATGCTTCTTAAAAGATGATTTTAAATTTTAATATAATAATTTGTACCACCTACTTTCTCTATGTATAATTATCCGAAATTTACGATTTCAACTCTAGCGCAATAATAATTAATTTCACATCTCAAAGCAAAGTGGGTAAACTCAACCGGAGAAACAAACGTTATAACGCAACTCGGCTAATCCCACACGGTTTATTTTAGAAAAGCAATCAACATTTAATAAGTAGAAGATTAGAAAATCACGTTATACCAACCCACTCGGCTTTCTATTCATAAAAAATTGAAAAAAAGAACATATCCATCGAACGTAGGAAAAGAATGCTCTCTTGCAGCAGCACAAGGGTAATGAGTTTTCAATGCCCCGGCCTCGGCTTGTACCACTTATAGCCCTGCGCTCGCGATATCAGCCTTTTTTTCTTTCCCTTTTGCCCAGTTTCCGCTTTCCGGCTGCTCTGTTAGGCAATTACTATCTCTCTCTCTATATCAACCTCGGATTCACGGTATCATTTAAACTTGACCGAGGAATCTCAATATTTGAGCGCATCGCCGACTCTTTGATCCCCGTGTGAATATACGGGCCCGGCGGAGCGTGGCGAAATGTATATTTCAGCCTTCCTCTCTGCCTCTTCCTCTACTCTTTGATAATATTGATAGTCGAAAAGTAGCCACGGCCGAGCGCCCCAGTGATTTATCCGTGGGGGATGAGAGAAGCGTCGGCGGAGAGCAGATTGCCCACGTTTTGCAATGTATAAAAGAGCGGGGCCGAGCCTGGCCCGGCCTCAGACGAGCTGCGCCGCTCTCGATCGACGGACAACGGGTTGTTACTGAAGAATCGTCATTTTAAAGTGTGATTATTAATATTTTTTAAGTGTTAGTTAATTGGAGCTGTCGTCATGTCTAATTTTCTCAGATATTTTCTGGCCCTACTGGTCATAGTTTTCTGCACGATTCAACTGTCAATGGCTCAGGTATGATTGTATCACGATACTTTTTATGTTACGGATTATATATCCTTATACCTAAAAATTAACTTTTCATTATTAAATGTGATATAATCTTCTGATATACCTTCATTATCACTTTACAACATCCTTCGTATAAATTTGAAAAACTCTGTGAAAGACGTGCGGATTCTACGCTATCCTCTATTTCCGCAGGTGACGTTCTCGAGGGGCTGGGGTGCAGGCAAGCGGGCCGCCCTGGCCGACTGCAGGATAAACCCCAAGTCGTTGGCCCTGCTGTTTCACAGCCTGATGGTACTAAATCTCACTCTCTTTTTACTCGCGCGCCATACTGCCATTCGCTCGCATTGTCCCTTCACACACGCACGTACAACGCTTTTACAAGAGCGCGCGCTTAATTAATGACACTAGTTGCAATTAGTCTTACCATTCTTGTCTTGGACGTTTTCAGGTGTGTGATCATCCGGCGGCGGTCAACTACTTGCAGCCGGCCGAGCACTAGCTAGCAAGCTGGGTGAGAGAGATAGAGAGGGAAGAGGTGGTGTGAAATGACGCTGAAGATTACCACGCTATTGTGTCGCTATAGTAGTCTTAATGTAGCCCAGCCGAGAGATGACTAATAGTAATAAATCACTGTAGCGAATATGCAACTCTTGTTTTCTTTTGTGATTGTTACGTTATTAACGGCTAGATACACGCGCGGTTGTTTTGAGTTTATAAATTATTATATGTATATGTGAAAGGAGAAATGAGAAAGAAAAAAAATAGTTCCTCTTGTGAATAAAAATTATATATAATATATAATACGTTAAATAAGAAAGCTATGATACAGTTAGAGAATATAAATATTTAACAAGTAAATTTTCATATTTATTATTTTTTTTTCGTTTATAACTTTTTCAACAATTAATTTATCGTTATGCCTCCTTCATACGAAATAATTTGCAAAATTAAAATATATATGTATATGTATATGTACCAGTGAAGAAATCGAACACGCTTTCTCTTATTCTCTCAATCTCAATCTCTCCTTCCCTCGCGGGAAATTAGTTAACGTCATACTGTCACGCCGATGTCGCCGAGTATCTCGGACAGTCGCTCGAGATGTTTGTTGACCATGGCGTACTCCTGCTGGCTACGGCTGATCAGCTGCAAGGCGTTGATGTACTCGAGTTCCGAGAATTGTGGCCCGTGCTCGAGGACGCCGTTCAATATGTCTTCGGGCGTCTCGTAAAACAGTTCGAAGTACTGGCGCGCGTAATCGAGAGCTAGCTCTCGCGTCATCGTGATGTTTGTGAGAGTCTGTTGGAGCGTGAAGACGTTGCGGCACATGCGCTGAATCCCGCTCTCGTCGATGCGCTCGATATACTGAGCCGAAGTGATGAGGATCTTGGCAATCAAGTGGCCCAGGCCCTCAAAGATGTACTGCAAATTTTATTTAGTTGATTATTGGATGATTGTTTTTCAAATAATATGTTTTTCATTTTTAAGTTCTGTTCTATTCTGTTGGTAATGTAAATCTATTAACAAAATCATTGTGCTTCAGAGATTTTTTTAATTTTAAAAGGAATAAGCTGTGCATAAAATAAAACGTTTAAAATATATCAATAGAATTATCGGTACCTGTTTCTTTCTTACCTTAGTCTTTTTCGGATGAAGCGTAGACTGCAAAGCTTCGTCGATGTGTTGTAAAACCCTACTCAACTCTTCGACACGAGGATCTGCTTCCTCGGGATCTTTGGTTCCGGTGTTACACAAAAGACTCGTATCACCTCTCGGATGAAGATAATAAAAGCACTGAACCCTGACCTAAAAATCACATAAAATTTAGTACATGAAGCAACGATCAATCAATACTAATTAAGATCGAGTATATGAAAATTCAATAATTACTTCCAAATGTAAAACAAGGATACAAGTATTGGCCAATTCGTCGTACTCCTCGGCCACTTGCTCTAAACATTGAACTAGAGGATCGGGTATTGATGGCAACATGTTGGAATCGATATTCCTTTCGTGATTAGATTGACGCAATTCTCTTATTAACGATCTAATTGACAAAGAGAACCACTCGATGCTCTCTTGCACTAAGGCTAAGGACCGCAGCTGCTCGACGTCAGAGAGGATTTCGTTGGAAGCGATACCGCCCTCTCCCAAGTTACTGGCTAGAATTTCGGCTTCTCTGAGGTTTCGTTGTCTTATATCTTCTGGGCTTTCTTCGTCTTGAGTCTCCTGTCTTCGCGGTATTCTACGACCGCTAGGACCTTTCCGATAGTTTTGAACTTCGCTTTTCATGCTTTCCCAGTTAGGCAGAGATCTAAAATTTTTTAAATCGCATATGTACTCAATGCATGTTTTTATCAGCTTATAAAATATGAGATCAGTAGGCACGTTTACTCACTTGATAAACCTACTAATATCGTCGTCTTTGAGCCAAGCAGCGGAACAAATTAGTCTGTCATGCCTATCTGGCTGAACGATGCCTCGATACGCATTGTGACAAGTCTCACGGTAATTGTGCAGAACGTTTAAGGCCAAAGTACAAAAATGTTCGCCTTGTAATGGCAATGATATCATAAGCAATCGGAGCTCCGCAACGCATTGCTGAACTTTTACTGTGCTCTAAAAATGTTCAAATTTGATTTATTAAAAAAAAAAAAGAAAGAATACCTTAAGGTCAAATTTATGTTTTTTATTTAAATTTCTTTTAGTACTTGTAGTAATGGTCTATTTAGTCCAAGATCTCGCATGAGTTCTGGAGAAGTTGTAGCCCGCCATGCATCTGGGCTTTTTGTTGCTGTTTCAATATTAGTGGCAACTAAAACATGGTGTCTTCCTAGATAAACTTCTTTTACATAGTCTGCGAGGAAGTTACTCAATGTACATGCTGGGCTTCTGTAAAGGAACATGTCAAATAGACATTAGAAATTTTCTATTTTTATTTCATATTATATATATTTTTTTTTTTTTATCTAATGAAGTACTTAATTTATAATGATACTTGCCCTGTAGGTATTCCAAGTGCTCTTTCAACTTCATCAACAAATTGCATTATGGGTCTAAATATAAGTGTTATATTTTTTGGGTCAGGTGTACAAACCAATCTTTTCGTAGGATTTGCTTGTTTACTATCCTGTAAAAAATAAGTTGTAAGTTTAGTTTTTTATTTGTTTTTAGAAGAATTATTGAACAAAAATGTTACTAACTGTTAAACTAAGGCTGCTATATCTGTGATCCTTAAGATAAGTATTTAATGACATGGTGTGCGTAGCAGTATCAAACTTGAAAAGTAATTCATTCTTTTGTCGTTGTGGCCTCTTTTTAGCAAAATACACATTAATATCATTAGTTTGTTCATTAAGAGTCACAGAAGCTTGGAAGGGTCCATCCACTGTGTTTTGTACATCAAGGTACTCAGTTAGTAATATCTGCACCTATATAAACAAAATATAAAAATTAAAAATTAATGTGAAGTGTACAATACTATAATATTGATAATTTGTCTATAAAAAATTTAATTTACCACTGCTTGTATACTATTCCAAACATCTGTCATTTCATAAAGAGGCACTTCAAGATTATGTTTTTTGATCACATGAGCAAATCCACAAAGAGCTAAAGAATGTGAAGCAATAACTTGTTGAAATCGCTCAAATATAACATTTAGTAATTCCAAAAGAGGAGATTGACTTGGTGATTCGACATTGCTTGCAGAGGCATCTTGAACTTTGATATTTACAGCAGTTTGTCTTTCTGGTGATACTTTTATATTTTTTGAAGCATATTCAATAATCCTTAAAAGTTCATTTTGCATTTGTGTTTTTATGACCTGAAATTGAAAATTAGATAGTATGCAATATATATATAAATACACATTTTTTTTTTTTTTTTTTTTTTTTTTTTTATAAATATTGTGTGAAAAAACTAACTTCTATGGCCTCTGGAATTTGACTTAATAAAGCTAGGCACTCTATAATAATTGCCAAGAAATGTTCAGAATTTTCTTCTGGATTTAAATTGCTTTCATCTTCTACAATATTATTTAAATCTTCCAATCCTACACTACTAGTTTTCCTAAAAAAAGGATATGTATGTTAATTTGATATTAAATTTAAGACTTAATTATTGCAAAAATATTTTGTACCTAGAAACTTGACCAGATAAGTATCCTCCTGGTATTGTGACATCAAGCAAATTCCTTTTTACTTTACTACCCTTTGAATTACGCATTTCAATTCCACGTTGAAAATCTCTAGTAGAACCCTGCCTTCTTAATCCTGATTCTTTTGGTTGCTCTTTGTACAAATGCTTTTTTAATTCTTCTAATAATTTACTACAAAGCTTCTGTTTTTTGGTCTCTAACTCTGTCCGAACTTCTCGAAGTGCTTCTACACCTTCTAAAACTCCATCACCCTTAACAAGTGCAGAGACAAGTAACTGTGTTGCATGTAAGTAATGTTTTTTCTCCAAATGATTACTTAACTTGGCAGGAATTTCTTTTATTTCATCTCTACAGATTATTATATTATATTAGCATTTTCTTATTAATACAATTAAAAACTTGAGAATATAACTTACATATCATTCAAAAGCTGTAAAACATGTTTATGTTCAACTCCTTCTAACCACAGTTTCATTAATTCTTCTCTTCTACAATTCAACAATTGTTTACAAGCATTTAAATTTTCTTTAACAGAGTGAATTTTTTCACGAGCTGCTGTTACTCTTTCAGATAATTCTCCAAATATCTGTGGGAAAATCAAATATCACTATCAATAAACAAAATATATTAAAAAAATTTTTTAATATAAAAGGATCAACTGACTCTCATAACTTCCATAAGATCATCTTCATGAAGTGATACAAGTTCATCTAATTTCTGATCACATTTCTTGTAGTCTTTTTCAAGCTTAGCTTTTTCGACCTCTCGTTGTTCATTTGTTTCACTTGCTGAGAGAGCACGGATCACAGATATTAATAAACCACTCTGCAATAGAAATATATAGTAAACATAAATAAGAGCAAATTGCAATTACCCAATAAGTTAATTGAAAAAAATCATTGATAGTTTTAAAAACTTTCAAAAAGCAGGCAATAAAAAAGATTTTTTACCGTCTCTTTGGAGGGCTTTATACCTCGCGGAGGCTTTACCGGAGGCGCAGCGCTTCCCTCCATGATATTTTCCTTCGCTTTAACGGCTCAGAGCAGCGAAATTTCAAATGGTTTCATTAAGAAAAATCCTGATCATCACGCTTCTCCCCCATCATTGCGTCTCGTATACTGAGTAAGACTTGCCGTTCACCGTTGTCAACCTGAATCGTGTGCGCCGGGGTCGTGTTTCCCGTGCAGTAGTAGGAGGTGGCGAACACTGCGAATTTACTCCTCTATCCACTGAACTTATCCTTCAGCAAGTTTTCTCTCTCTCTCTTGCCCGTCTTACATTACAAACTGAGATCGTGTGGGTAAACGTCAGGCCATAGCTACGTACATATACGTACACAACAAGTGGGCGATACAGGTATACTGGTGGCAATAGTCGTACGATTGTGGGTGTATACACCTAGTCTGATCTTAGAATCTGGTTCTGTGCTTGATATAGGTGGACTAAGGGGCACCAACCGACAAAGATAAAAGGATGTTTTACGGATAATGCGCAAATACACTGCGGTTTACGTGGAAGTGCCGTGATATTATTTCTCGTGATTGTGTCTGCCTGCTCACCACTACATTATGTGTTCTGTTTGCAGTTTTGCACCCTATTATCCTATTCGGCAAGATTGGCAAGAACGTTTTCCTGTATATACGTGCATTGGCACTTGTGCCACTTGTATTCTCTGATATCGGATTTATCTTAGTAAATAAAAGTACTGAAAAGTACTTATAATCAGCTGTGAAAAGAAGTCTAGACAGCTGGTCAAGTTTGATATTCAACTAGTTATAGTTGATCATTTGTTGAATTATAATAACTTTCTATCTAGTTGTTACTCTGTTATGAAATTATAGATGTTTTTATTTTTTTTTATATACATATACATATATACATACATATTTTATACTGACATTTGATTGAAAATTATTAGGAATAATTAGGAATATAAAAATTACTTTTATTTATATATATTTTCGTAAATACAAACAGATGTGTGCAAAATGTCTACTAGGTATTTAAAAAAAGCTTATGGCAATGATATTGCCTTAGAAGAAAGCCATGAAGAATCGGAGACAGAAACTAGTGATGTGCAGGTTGGAAATACAAAACAGAAATCATTTAATGTATTTGACTTGGTACGATGATTTTATATTTCTTACAGTAAAAAGATGCTATCTTATTATCTTATATAAATAAAAACAGATAATAATATTTTATATTCTTTAATATAGTTAAATGACAATTCTGAAAATGAAGATAAAAGTGAAGATGAACCAGAAGTTAAGGTTGAAGATGAAGAAGAGGAAAGCTGTGATAGTAAATCTAAAAGTAAAAAGAAGCGAAAGAGACACAGGAAGGCTCAAAAGCAGAAAGTTGAGCAAGAGGTAAAAGGAGTTGATGAAGAACAGGAGACAGATAATCAGGAAAACTTAGATGAAATCGACAGAACAGTTCGTCAAATAAACAAATTATTAGGAGAACCAACCCCAAGTACTAGTTTAGGCTCAGGAGATTCACATATGTATCCTGTTACCAAAACAAAAGAGCAAACATTAATTGTTCACCACAAACATCTGAATGCCTACAATGAACTAAAAAGAATATTTGGTAGCAAAACAATTCAAGCTGAGCAAACGTTAGTTAAAATTACAACTAATATTCTTGTGTTTTGAACAGTATTTTCAAATTTTTTTATTTTTATATAGTAAACCAAGGACAAGAGGTCGTCCTGGGCATCTTAAGAAAACATGGTTGGTGACAGTACGTGATAGCATGCTACCTGTTTCAAAATCAGGAATTTCTATGATAGTAGATAGAACAATGAATGTTGATGGTGTTCAGTACTTTGTTTATGAACACAGTACCTCATACCGACAAATACAACAAAAATTTATCAATGCTGTAGAAAGTCTCAACCCTGAAAATATAATAGTAAGATAAAAACTAGAAATTCTGAAAACTGCATCAATATTAGTGTCTTGCAACATTTACTATATAAAAAATACTAATAAAATGCAATCTATCAATTATTTTTTCTTTCTTCAGAGTATTGTGAATGCGCATCCATATCATGTGGACACTTTACTACAATCTGCTGAACTTTGTAAAATGACTGAGGAATTGGCAATGGCAGCAAGTTTAATTGAACGAGCATTATTTTATTTAGAATATGCTTTCCATCCACTTTTTAATATGACTACAGCTACTTGTAGGTTGGATTATAGAAAGCAACAAAATCGTGCCTTGTTTATAACACTATTTAAACATCTAGTATTAGTTGGTGGTCGAGCATGTTATAGGTAAAAGAAAACAAGTATCATTTAATGCTTATAATAAGTATTACTATTCAACAGTTGTATTAATGATATTTCTATTTTATTAAAACAAGCCATTATTTTCATTTTATTTATTGCAGAACCAGTCTGGAATTATGTAAATTACTGTTATCTTTGGATCCTGAAGGAGATCCATTAGCAGTTGTATTAATGATAGATTTTTATGCTATCCGATCAAGAGAATATGAATGGTTTTGTGAATTTTGTAATTTATGGGAAAATTCTAGGAATCTGCAACAACTTCCTAATATTGCTTACAGTTTAGCGCTTGCTTATTTTCATTTAGGAAAACTTGAAACTGCAGATGAGCTTTTACAAAATGCGCTGATAATGTTTCCTGGAGTATTGATTCCTTTATTGGATAAATGTAGCGTTCAAACTGATTCCAAGGTAAAAATTTACAAATAATAGTGAATAGTAACGTTTAAAATTCTAGTTGAATAAAAATAAAAAAATGTTTTTTTATAGGTGACAAGTCACACATATTTCATGTCTAAAGCAAGTTCTACTACACCTTCAGCTTTGGAAAAATTACAAGTTTTATACATTATTCGTAGTTTTCACTTATGGAAAGAAGCAGAAATTTTGCCATGGTTAGAAAAGAATGTTCATATTGTTCTTGACCGTGTAGATACAAAAGATGACTATGTTAAATATTGCCAAACGAAAAGAACTAAACGTTATCAAGGAAAAATGCCAAGAAATATTTTAAGGCACTTAATTGTATCAGATTTGAAAGATGTGAATGTTAATGTTCAAGAGGTATTGAATTATAATTCTTTTAAATAGATTAATAATTGTTTAAATTGCAATTTAGTTGATTAACTTTTTTCATTCTTGCAAAAACTAGATACAAAATGAAGGACCACTTATGTCTCATGATCCTCTGCCTCCTTTGGATTCCATTGATATTTATACTAATCCAAGAGCTGCAAGAAGAACTAACCAAACTAATTCTAATCTATTATCTTTATTCTTCTCTTCGATTTTTATGGATCCGGAGGGTGATGCAGCAGTTGCCAATGGTGATAATCATCAGAAGTAAGAATAACCATTTTTTTAAGTAACACAAAATTTTTCAATTTCAACATATTTAAATTGAATTTTTTACAGCGAAAATAATGGCCATGATCATGAGATTGACTAAGGAATAAATAACAATAAATCTTCCAAGGCATAATATATTTTCTAGTACAAAATCATTGTTTTAAAATAAAAAATCATTGCTTTGTTAATTTTGATCAGTTGAAAGAAAGCTTTAAAATATTTTTCGTTGTAAATAACAAACAAGTGTAAAAAAATAATAAATATAAAGAACTGGTTTAATAAAAACTTCATTTCTAACATAAATTTAAAATAAAAGATAGGTAGATACGACGCACATTTTTCGTTTTAGCAAAAGAAAGGGAATCCATGTACAAAGCACTTTCCTCTATTTACAAATTCATGCATTCTTTTAATAAAAGAATGTTAACGAGTTCATCTTGTATATATAATATAAGATGTAATCATGTTTAGTTATTTTCCTAGTGAGTTGGTTTTTATATTATATTGTATTTAAAATTCGTTATCAATATTTTTTATCCGATCAATTTTAATTAATTTATAAACGTTAATAAAAAGTTGTTTAATTTACTTCTAGTAAATGCTTGGCCACGTTGAAAATTGTTAATTGATGTCAGTTCCAACAGTCAATAGGACTGTTTTCTTTTAATCTATAAATGACCCGATTGTAATTTGAACAATTCATCGTTTAAATCATACTTCGGAAAACGGGATTGTAACGACAAATTCCTGGACCATGTTCTTGATAAGCAGCCTTAGTGTGACATACTGTATAAAATTCAGGATCACTAGCTAATAAAGCTCCTCCATACCACACAGCACAACGCTGCTTATGATGTGATATGACACGGACGTCAATTGGTTTTGGCTAAAAGCGATTAATTATTAAAATATAAAGGGTATTTAAAAAAATTTATAAGTATGCAATTATAACTGATTATTAGCTATACCGTGATATGTCCACCACTAAGTTCAGTACTCTGTTTTAAACGTGCATCAACGGTTTTCTTTATGTCCCTTTGTAATCTCCTTCCAAAGTCTTTAAACATAGTAGAACCACCGGATAAAACAATGTTGTTATATAGTGGCCTTCTAACATCAATAGGACAATTTTGAATAACACCATCTACTATTTCATCGAGTGGAGTTGTAAAATCTGGGTTAGAAAACTGAAATATCAGAAAGAAAATTTAGTTTTTAAACTTTTCAACAGTGAATTTATAAAATTTAGATACTAGCATACCTCAGGGTGGAAGAATATTTCTGGTCCAAGGAATCTTTCATAACCAACATCAACAGAAAATGGTTGCTTCGTAATATTGTTCATTCCTTGATATTTTGCAAATTTGTTAGGGTCACTATCAAATTTTGCAAACTCTTTAGCAATATCAGGACAAATATAAGAAAATTTTTCTTTAATTGCTTTTGCTGTTTCCAATGACTGTTCAGGGGGAATACCAATTTCTCGATCTCTTAAAAGACTTTGAATAAAATACGTAATATCACGTCCTGCAATAGGAATGTGCTTTATACAACTGCCGATAACAAATCCTTCTGCCTATAAGAGTAAAACAAACAATTAATATGTTTTTATTTTATAAGTTCCTTTTTGCATGAGATTACTTACAACTGGAATAACGTGGGTAACACCATCTCCACTATCAACAACAATGCCTGTTAAGTTTCTGTCATCAACGCCTTTGGCCATCCATGATGCTGCAAGAGCTAATACTGCTTGGACAGCAATATACAGTCCAGAAACATTGAATGATTCAAACATTATTTCAGCTGTATATTCACGATTTTCAGGAGTATTTAATGGAGGTTCTGTCAACAGAAAATAATGGTCTTCTGGTTCAGCCCTCAAATACTTAAAAATACATTGTTGAAGAAAGCGCTCCATTAAATCCCAGTCTTCTACAAGACCATGCCTGACAGGATACTGTGAAAATCATAATAAAAGGTCAACTTAAGATAAGTTCTGATTGAAAATTAGATACAAGATTTTAAGATTTTCAAACAAAATACCTTAACAGCATATCCAGTGGCTTCAAAAGCTTCATCTCCAATATAAAAATCTAAGTCTTCAATACCTTTGGTGACTCTTCTTGCTGAGTTATCGCCCACTTTAGCTGTTTCCTTTATCGCTATAGCTGAGGGTATCATAAGTTGAGGCTCTTTATTGCCTGCAAAACCCAACTTTGTATACCTGTAATACAAAATCAAAATAAATATACTTAAATATAAACTTGGCTATCTAAATTTTCATTGGACAATCTTTTGAAACGGAAAATAATTTAACAAAGAATGAAAAAGTTAAAGTTAAAACTCGTAAATTTATCATTACTACACTGCAACTTGAAATTGCGTCGATTAGTCATCCAGGACCATATACCAGAGTTAGAAAGAGTTTTTAAACATAGCCTGAAATGCACTTACCCTGTTCCCACATCTATCACACACGGAGGTAGGTGTGACATTTTTCCAACTCGTTTTGTACCGAAGTCCCGGGAAAGCTAATTTCCTCAAGAGAAATTCGTCCCACTGTCAATAAACCTTTCCAGTCCTTGAACGATGACCAACACGGGCGCGCGTATACACACCTCACACAATTCTCGCCGCCACCGCCCGCACTCTCGCAGTCATGCTACATCAAAGCTGTATAGTATATATATATATATATACGATATACACGCATGTGTGCTGACTGCTGCCGCTATCTATCACTCACTTTGCATATATATCGCAGGATGTGTCGTATTCTCCGCTGCCGCAGCCGGTTGTTTCGGAACATCGGAGTGTTTAATTATTAAATTAATTATTAAATATAAGGTCATTTTTATTTTAATGTACTTTTAGCAAGCACTAAGTAGTTGACTGTAATTTTTCGTTGAAAAAATGAGAAATGATTAATCTTTAAACGAAAGTTTATTGTCCAATTATTTTATCAAAATAACGATTTTTTACTATTATTAATTTTTTACCCTTTAATAATGTTTAGTGTTGCAAAATCAAAATTAATAAACATGTGTTCTTTCTCAAGTTCATTCGAATTCTTACTTTCTCCAGGACCTCCAATCACTTGTCAAAGCATTTTCTCGTCGGCCAATCAAAAACGAAAAAGCTGAAAGCTCCA
Organism: Torymus flavipes; assembly: GCA_030522905.1. NCBI lineage: Eukaryota > Metazoa > Arthropoda > Insecta > Hymenoptera > Torymidae > Torymus > Torymus flavipes. The sequence goes on along the minus strand of JAPYZO010000639.1, from coordinate 6,659 downwards.
GCTGCCTTTTCGCGGAATCCCGACCGATTGAGAATCGCCCCTGAGTGTCACGTCCGCACACGTCAGCTAGCATAGCGCAAATATCGCGACCGTAATGTCGGATACACGGCGATCAAAATAGTGGTGTTCCATTGAATCCACACTACTTGCTGTCAGAAGTACTGAGAACGCATGCCAAAATGGTACGTTGAGCGTCGAATCGCTTATTCTCCGCGGTGTGGCTCGTGTCTACTTGTGGACATTATGTGCTCCGAAATGCTCGTAAAGGACACGCCAGCAGCCACTCCTGCCCTGCAATGCTTTCGTTATTTTGAACATGATTATTTTTCTTTTGTAGGTACTTATCGCCGCTGCAGTATGCACCAAAGGGGGCAAGAGTAAGTAGTGCTCTTTTGCAGGCAAATCAATTGATTGGATGTCAATGTGTAGTTGTAAAATTATTTTGGAATTTCATCAGTCACTGATATTTGTTATCTGATTTTCTACTTATTTATTAATACAAACATATCTTTATTGTAGCTATTATTTCTCGTCAATTTGTTGAAATGACAAAGGCAAGGATAGAAGGTTTGCTCGCTGCATTTCCAAAGCTAATGAGCACTGGTAAACAACACACATTCGTTGAAACTGATTCAGTCAGATATGTATACCAACCGCTGGAGAAGTTGTACATGTTATTAATTACAACAAAAGCTAGTAATATTTTAGAAGACCTGGAAACACTCCGTCTTTTTGCAAGAGTGGTGGGTGATTTATTATTATTAATCATCAATTTTGTAAATTTTTCAAATATATTTTTCAATATTACGTTTTAGATTCCTGAATATTGTAAATCAATAGATGAATTAGAAATAGCTGAAAATGCATTTAATTTAATATTTGCTTTTGATGAAATAGTTGCACTTGGTTATAGAGAAAGTGTTAATTTGGCACAAATCAGAACATTTGTTGAAATGGACTCACACGAAGAAAGAGTTTACCAGGCAGTTAGATTTACACAAGAAAGGGAGGCCAAGAATAAAATGAGAGAAAAAGCTAAAGAATTACAAAGACAAAGAATGGAAGCTAATAAGAAGGGAGGAAGTGGTAAGAGCCCTGGCTTTGGAGGAGGATATGGCAGTGGAAGCAATTTTACACCCACTCCCAATGTTGGTGATAGTTCTAACTACATTCCTGAACCTGTAAAACCAACATACAGTTCAATACAGTGAGTATCTCCAGATATACTACAGATATACTGCATACATCCATATCTCGAGATATAAAGCATAAAATTAGAAGAACACATAAATATAAAATTGTATTCTTAGGAAACCCACTTCAGCTGGCATGAAACTAGGTGGAAAATCACGAGATGTTGATTCATTTGTTGATCAGTTGAAAGAAGAAGGTGAAACTGTTTCAGGACCTGCTGCCGCTAGTATTGGAGCCAAAGCTGCAACAATTATTTCCGATAGTGCAAGAACAGAACCGTAATAACATTCATCATTTGTAGTTATATTTCTTTATTTTATACTATATCAATAATTAACTGCTAATCTTATCAATTTCAGAGTCTTTTTGAAACAAGAAGAGAAACTTAATGTTAGAGTTAGCAGAGATGGTGGGGTACAGAATTTTGAATTACATGGTTTAGTTACACTAAATATATCGGATGATAAATGGGGTCGTATTCGAGTACAGTTAGATAATAAAGATGCAAGAGGAATGCAACTCCAAACACATCCTAATGTAGATAAAGAACTATTTAGAACAAAGGGGCAAATTGGTTTGAAAATTCCATCAAAACCTTTCCCATTGCACACTGATGTTGGAGTATTAAAATGGCGTTTACAAGCTCAAGATGAAACTGCATTGCCGATTTCAAGTATGCTTCACTTATAATCATTATTGAATAGTCTTACATTGTTTAACTTGTTGTTTTATGTTTCAGTAAATTGTTGGCCTTCTGAGAATGGTGAAGGAGGATGTGATGTAAATATAGAATATGAACTGGAACAACCAGACCTTGAATTAAATAACGTGCAAATAAACATTCCACTACCAATTGGTAGTAACCCAGTTGTGAGTGAATGCGATGGCCAATATTCCCATGAATCAAGGAAAAACACATTAGTATGGTCTTTAGCAATAATTGATTCTTCAGCAAAATCTGGATCAATGGAATTTGTAGTACCAAACTCAAGACCATCTGACTTTTTCCCACTTCATGTTTCATTTACATCTAAAACGCCATACGCTAAAATCAAAGTAAGATTTAAATGATAAATGTATAGATTCAATTTTCATTAAAATCATTAACCATAATTCTTTTACTCAATTCTAGGTTAGTGATGTTATGCTTGTTGAAGATGATAGTCCTGTTAAGCATTCTGTAGAAACAGTCTTTTTCACTGATAATTATGAAGTGGTGTAATCTCTAAATCATCTGCCATTTTCATATTTTGTATTTATAATGCTTTTTGTACCAAAAAACAAAGGGCAACTTAAATAATATGAACATACTTGTTTTAAAATTATACTTGAGTTGACTTATTCTATATTACAGTGGCTAGTGTTAAATTAATAATGTGAAGTTTGCAAGAACTTTTTTAAACTGGCCAGAAATTTCTGAAGAATAAAACTACGTATGTATAAGAAATTAATTACTAATGGCAACAATATTAAATATAGTGTCAATTTTTGTTACTTAGTAATTGGTTTTTATATACATACATTACTATATTAGATTTTTTTTAATGATTCTTTTACATTAAATAATTAAACAAAAAATTTGTTAAAAATTGTTTACAGATTAATTATATTTATATTTATGAATGTACACACAAATTATGAAATTCAATTACAAATACTTTTATAGAAGAAAGATTCTATTACTGTAGTTCTGATTTTTCCTTCATTGCACTGAAATTTTAGTGGTAAACATTTGTGCGCATGCGCTTTGCGTCCGAGCTATATATAATTTTCCCCGTCTGCTCTGCTTTATCATATGATTTTATCGTTCTGTGGTTCAAACCATCTAAGCTCACAGTCCCCGCAGATCGTGAAGAGTTGAAGCAGAGTCGGCACAACACCGCCCTTCCTATGTCATTGATATTTTTGTGGGATCGTGCTATTTTTTATATATTAAAATTTTTTGAATTTTTAACAGGTGGTTCTCAAAAAAGGTAAACCAATCATCGGGGATTTTAAAGAACTATTCTCACCTATATATACGTGATGTACTTGCAGAATAATGTCGTCGCTCACGGTTTCGGTCATTAATACCGTAACCTTTGAAGGTCAAAAGCCGGGTACTTCGGGCCTCCGAAAAGCTGTTAAGGTTTTCCAGCAAGAGCACTACACGGAAAACTTTATCCAGGCGATACTCGATGCCCAGGGTGGCAGTATCGTTGGAAGTACTTTAGTAGTTGGCGGAGATGGGCGATATTACGGAAAAGATGCGGTTCAAAAAATCATAAAAATTGCCGCAGCTAATGGGGTGAGTACTTGTATTTTGTTCGAATTTCTATGAATAATATTATTCAGCGATTCACGATTGTTTTGTTTATCACATTTTGTTGATACTCCAATTATTATTAAACATTTTATTTTACACTGCAAAGATTTTTGTTTTACTTATTTTTAAAAGAAAATTAACTAATACTTTAGAATGGCACTTTAATCTAGCATTATGGATGCATAAAAAGTGTAGTGATTGCGCAAAAACTGAGATGACTAATGTCATTAAGTAATAAATTATCACTAGTGTGGATATGTGATAAGAGATTTTTCCATACAAGGAAAGGTCTTTCAGTTAAGATAAATATGATTTTGAATACAAAAGTTTTGTCATTATGAATTATTATGAGAAAATATAATAAGTTTATATTAAAAGTAATAATAATAATAAATAAACTTTTGGGAAAACATTTAAATTACAAAAGTATCACATAAATATTTATTATTTCATAGATTTTATTTGTAGCCTTTCAAAAAGGTATGACTGTTACTGCACAATTGTTTGTACAAAATCTAATATCAAGTAAAACAATACTTTTTTATCAGTTAACGTTTATCTATCAACTCTAAATTCCATGTAATTTCTATAATTTGAAAAAAATAAGATAGTGTATTAACTGCATTTATTTCCTTGGCTCAGTTTCAAGAATATTCTAAAAACAAAATTCTTATTTCTACAAACAATCGTGAAGAATTAAAAATTAAACTATTTATAATCCTGTCAGAGATTTACTTTAATTTAAACTATTGAGTTTCAAAATCATAATTATCAATTACATTTTTATAGCTTGTTTTTAAAATAATAATATTTTTATATTACAGGTAGCAAAATTGTTAGTAGGACAAAATGGAGTATTGTCTACACCTGCAGTATCAACTATTATTCGTAAATATAAAACTTTGGGAGGAATTGTTCTTACTGCATCACACAATCCTGGTGGTCCAAATGGAGACTTTGGTATCAAATATAACTGTGAAAATGGGGGACCAGCTCCAGATGCTGTTACTAATAAAATTTATGAAATAACAACAACCATAAAACAGTACAAAATTGTTTCTGGGCTACAGATTGATATAGATAAAATTCAAAGTACCACTGTTCAAGTTGATGGAAAACCTTTTACTGTAGATATAATTGATTCTGTAAATGACTATGTTACTTTAATGAAAGAAATATTTGACTTTGCCAGTATTAAAAAATTGATTCAAGGAAGTAATGAACGTCCTCCATTTCAAATTCTTATAAATGCAATGAATGGAGGTAATGAAAAATTAAATTTGTTTAACTGTTGTTTATTACAATATTTTGTAAGCATCTCTATTTTTTAGTAACTGGCCCATATGTGAAGGAGATATATGGAAAGGAATTGGGAGTTCCTGAAGCAAATTTGGTAAATTGTGTACCCAAAGAAGACTTTGGTGGTTTACACCCAGATCCAAATTTAACTTATGCTGCAGATCTAGTAGATGCAGTGAAAAATGGACCCTATGATTTTGGAGCAGCATTTGATGGTGATGGAGACAGAAACATGGTAATCCAAATTCTTAAAATTTATCTTTTTATATTATTTTAAATGAATGTCTAAAAATAAAAAATTACTTTCTAGATTATTGGCAGAAAAGCATTTTTTGTTAATCCTTCTGATTCTTTAGCAGTATTAGCTGCTAACTTAAATGTAATTCCGTACTTCAAAAAAACAGGAGTTAAAGGATATGCAAGATCTATGCCAACTGGAGCTGCTGTAGACAGAGTGGCACAGAAAAGCAATATTGAATGTTTTGAAGTACCTACAGGATGGAAGTATTTTGGTAAATTTTACTAAATCTTTAATTTTATTCCTAAAGTATTTTGCTTCATCAGTATTTCTTTTTCTAAGGTAATTTGATGGATGCTGGTCGTCTATCCCTCTGTGGTGAAGAAAGTTTTGGTACTGGATCAGATCACATTCGAGAAAAGGATGGAATTTGGGCCAGTCTTGCCTGGCTCAGTGTAGTTGCTAGTCTTGGAAAATCTCTTGAACAAATTTCAATGGATCATTGGAGTACTTATGGAAGAAATTTCTTTACCAGGTATATTATAATGCCTAAATTAAAAACACTATGATAAAGAGTTTAGTACAAGTATAATTTATATTTTCAGATATGACTATGAAAATTGTGATGCTGATAAGTCAAACAAAATGATGGAGTATATTGAAGCATTGATTTCAAAAACAGAATTTGTTGGAACAAAACTTGCACATGAAAATAAAACATATATTGTTAAAGAGGGTGATAATTATTCTTACAAAGATCCAATAGATGGAAGTGTAGCTACTAAACAAGTATGTCAAAATAGTAAATACTTTCACGTGTAAGGTTTTTTTTTTACTTATACTAAGTTCTTTGATAAATTTTGCAGGGTCTTAGAATATTATTTGAAGATGGTTCAAGAGTAATATTCCGCTTGTCTGGTACTGGAAGTTCTGGCGCAACGATTAGATTATACATTGAGAGTTACGAGTCAGATTCATCTACTTTTACTCAAGACCCACAAGTCGTTCTAAAACCATTGGTTGAGATAGCACTAAACTTAAGTAAACTCCAAGAGTACACTGGACGCGATAAACCAACTGTGATCACATAAAAATTTCTATTTATGTATAAAAATTGTTATTGTAATGTTTTTAATATGAAATGAAATATTATATTCTATATATTATAAGACTGGTTTTTGATATTTTAATTAAAAAATATAATGCACAGAAAGTTAACCACTACATTACTGGAGTACTTTTGATGTATTTATAAATGTTAAGAAATCTAATAAATAGCATTAAAAGATAAATTTTGAAGTTATTTGCTTTTATTTAAATTTAAGTACTATACGATAGATAATGCAGATAACAATTGTCGTCATTTCATCTATCATCTGTTCTCTGATTGGTTCATCTGTATCTTAGTAACCAAACTTATGTATTGTGGCACGTCGGAGTCTGAAGTACCCACAGCCAATAAAAGAAAAAGAAAGAAAGAAGACAAACTTACTTATCTACTGGTAAGGGCACCTTTACATGGAGTCTGGCGTTCTCCAGAATGGCAATCTAACTCCGGCAAGGTTTTGTTATTGTAATGGCAGCACTGATTACAATTGAAATTAAGTTTTCAATTTATCCCTT
>JAPYZO010000638.1:0-24189 GCA_030522905.1 Torymus flavipes | reverse complement strand
ATACTTTATTTTCCCGGAGAACAGTAATGGTGTCTCTCGCATGTACGTCAACGGTAATTAAATTAATGATAACATCGCGGACCAACTTTGGCAATTCTCCTCGCACCATTGCTGCGAGTTCGTTCAAATCCTTTTAATGATAAATATGATTAGGGAAAAGATAACAGTTGAGATGTTGTATAAATAAATATAATTTATTACAAATTAATTCTATTTTACATATAATATGTTTTTTTTTTTATAAAATAGGATAAATCGAGAAGGAGTAAAATTTACCTCATAACACTTTTGTTCGAAAGCTTTCATATTCTCCAGCGCTTTCTTATCTCCTGATTCCAGATTCTTATCTACATCTTTCGCCCAGTATATTTGCGATACTGTCAAAACTATCTAATAATAAACATGTGAGTAACGGATAGGATATATTTTATAATTTATTTTAATATCTTATTGCCGCAAAGCAAACGTACATTAAAAAATAAAGTTTAGTAAGCATTCATTCATTTGAATCGTTAGCTATGATAGTATAATAAATAACATATAATATAGCATCTCTTCAACAGTACTTAAAAATTATTTGCAATAACTACGTAGATTTTTTGTATTTTTTATTTACTTCTATATTTTAATATTCTAATACTCCTTTTTTTCTATATTAGTACTATTATATAGCTTCCGCCATATCCCCATAACAATAACCTGATTCTCTTACACACTCATTTTAACAACAGACCACCTGTGTATAGTAACCTGAGACGGATAATTCCACAACACGGCCTGCCTGCCGTTTGCCCCATACTCGACTATCGCCTCCTTCATGAGTTTCTTCAGACTGGCGAACATCGCAGCTTCTACCTTTCCCAGCCAGGCCTCGACATTGCCGCGCGCCTTCAGGCCTTTACCCAGCTCCACGCGTTCGCCTTCCGGCGAGATCATCGCCACGATGTCGTTGGATAATTTTTTGGGATCCGTGGATTGTGGATTATGGTGGCCCTCGGCTGCCGCGAACTCGAGACGGAAGATCGCGTCGAAGCATTTTTGCAGGTGCCGTTGGACCGCGTGCGGGTTTCTCGTCTAAATGGACCGGTGGGATTTTTTGTTGGATTTTATTTATAATAAAAGGTTGCAGAGATTGTTATTTTGATAGTATTAAGTCCATACTGTATTTACACTTTTACAAGATTAAACATTTATTATAATGCAGCTCGTTCGTGCGTTTGCGCCTTTTGATGTACTATTTATATTAGGCGTTTTAGATGACTAAGTTATTTAAATATTATTATAAGTAGAACTAAAGTATTTACATTAAAAAAAATTTACACTAAAAAATAATTTGTATGTATATCTCGGCTTTGCCTCAATGTTATTCACTTCTATTTATACCTGCGCTAGTATTTCAAGAAGTTCGTCATTCGATAAGAAAAAGAATCGGGGAAAAGCTATGCGCTTTGTTTCCAGGTAAGCCTCGAGACACTTCAATATTTGGTCAAGATTTCTATTGTTTTCCAAAAGTTGCTCGTACAATCCCGGCTTCGTGCAGTTTTCTAAAGCAAGTGGCATCTGCAACAACGAAAGAAATATATTTTCTTTATCAAAGCAAGCTATTGATTTTATTTCACTCGAAATGCTTTATGACAAACCTTTGCGGTATTTCTCATGATTTCTTTCCAAGATTTATCTACTATGATGAAAAGTTTCGATTCAATGGGAAGTTGCCTTTGGATGTCTGGAGCGGAAAATATAGCTTCGAGGTATATCCATTGTTGTTGACAATACTGCCATGCTTCCTATTTAAGATTAAATCAAAGATTAATTATTATTTTAAAAACTTATACTTTTATAAAACTAATGCTTTATTTTAAATTCAAAACGCACCAAAGTTTTTGCAAACAAATCCACCCTCTTCACCCAGTCATCGACCCTCGGCTTGATGGGCGCCACGTGCTTCGATGCAGCGATCGTCTGAATTGATATATTACTGTCATCCAGCGTCGTTTGCACCTCTTCAACTGAGCCTAGTACGAACACATCTTTTGCGTCCTTATGCTTCAGAACTATAAAATCAAGGGTCTTCCACGATTCCTCGACCTTCTTCAGCATGAGCTCGAGACCCGCCTCGGAACTCGCGGCTGCTGCGATTTCTTGCAGATCCGTGGAGAAGCCGAAGGCGCCGAGATGCTCAAGTTCCTGAAGAGTCATTGGCTCGTCGGGTTTGAATTTGTAGTCGAGGAGGGTCTCGATTTTCAGCCAGTGCCGCTGACGGAGGTTCGGGTTGCGGAGGTAGCTGATTATGGGTAGTTTATCCTTCATAGTTTCGACTTTTTCTGCGAGAATGAATAATGAATATTTGTGAGTTTATTTTTGTAGAAACGAGCTTTTTATAGGATAAAAGGGCTGGAGATACTGTTACCTTTGAGTTTTGGTAGTATGTCATTTGCAGGTAATCCCTTGTCGAGTTGTATTATGTTCTTCAGATTTTTCAAAACAAAAGCGTTTATTTCTTCCACATTCAATGTTTCAAAGTCTGACTCATACCAGTTTCTAACGGTCTCGTCCCAAATAGCTAAACTCTCCCATAGCAGAATCCGTAATTTAACTTCATTTTGAACTTGCTCGAGAATTTCGAAGCGTGTCATTTCTACTTTGAATGTCTTTTGATGTAATCGATAATCGTTGGCAAGATTTGCGCAGTCAGTTAATCTGGTGTTGAGGTCCATCAATGTTTCTAAACAAACATCTGCGAGACTTTCGGCATCCAAAAGCCATGATTGCTAAAATTATATGTATATATTATAAAATAAATATTGGTAGAATACGTAATGTATTATACGCAAAATTGTGTAATATTATACCGTGACTTCATCATTTATCATTTGTATTTTATCAATAAGAATATTGATATCTTTCTGTATTTGGGTATTAAATTTAGTAATCAATTTAGTCCTTTCTTCAAGACGCTTATCAACTGAAAGTCTCAAGGTAGTAAAGTACACGCTAATTCCCTAAAATGAAAAACTACAATTAAATTTAAATTGAATAACCTTAGGATATACGATTTCGACACAAAAAAAGTCACCAAGTAATTCGCCATATCTTCCATCGGCACTTGAATCTTGTATTCCTCCATGATATCATAAAGTTCCTTCACATAATCCAATTGAGCTTCCATATTGTCGACTTTCTGCTGTGCCCGATCGACAAATTTTATATACTCGACGTAATCTTCGGTGGATACCGGGTCGGATTCCAGAAAATCAATAGCTTCCATAGCTTCTTTCATAAGAGCATCTACCCGCAGCTTTCCGAGTCTATTATGTTATGTTCGATAAATATGATTTCAGTATTCTAATAAAAATGTCTTCATAATGAAATCTTTAGTATATTTTCGATACATTATTCTACAAGTTTACTTCTTTCGTATTGATTTGATTACAGTATTAATGTATATTAATAAATGAATGAATAATATGTGCCAAAAATCATAAAAAATGACAAAATTTCTTTTTAGATAAAAATTAAATTGAAAAACAATAATAATGTATTTCATACCGGGGCAAAACCTCTGCGATAATCTCCTGTTTTTGATTTGGCGCCGGCAATGCGGAAGTTATAAATCGCTCGAGTTGAATATGAAAAATTCCAAGAGGCTGGACTTGAACAATATTATTAATCTCTTCCTCTTCAGTGCGGTAGCGTTCGCACCATTTGCGAAAAATGTCGCACTTTTCGTTTTCGCGAATCTCATTTTCGTCGAAGTTCATATCTTCCTCATAGAAGGTGGCAATGTGGGAGAAGCGATTCGTGAATTCTTTTACCGCGTTGAAGTTTTTTTCTAAAATGATTTTGAATTTGTTCTTAAGGTTCGTCATTTTAGAATCTTCTTCGATGACAGTTAATAGATCAGGGGCGTTCCCGCACGTAGGTTTTTCAATTTTTCGATTTATAAGTGGTCTAGAATTATTATTTCACGGTTTTGTTAAATAAAATGTTAACTGTTTAAAATAAGTTAAAATGAATGCTTTTTAGATTTCATACAAACCTTGTAAATGGGTAAAACAGTTTGTCAGACAGTAAAGGCTTTATTTGGCTTAAAGTTTCTTCCCACATAGATTGCAAAGTTGTCAAAACATGCCAAAAAATCTCTTCTGATGGGTCTAATACGATACCAGTGCCCCGTTTTATCAATAAAGCAACTACGAAATACGGATGCTAAAATATTTATGACTTATTTAATATTGCAAGTCCAATCAAGGAGTACGTAAATATTTTGGTATGAACGAATGATAAAAACATATCGCCGTACTTGTGTTTGATCAATCGATGGTCGTTGATACTTCAACGTATAAGCAACATCTGGATTTTCGAATTCAACAGGCGGTGGTAAATATTTCGTATGACTTTCGAGGGCTTCGTTTACTTCCGTGTAAGTGTTGTGCAGAAAATTTTGCAGCATTGTTAATTGGTAAAAGTCTATTATGTGAATAAAACTGTAAAGTATAATTTTATACTCTTTATGTAAACATCTCTCACATTAAATTAAAAAGTACTCGATATTAATCATACCAAGAAAGTCTAGTGCATTTTTCTCTCTTTCTTGCTTGTTCTATGTAGCTCATCTTTAAAATACCGTCTTTTGGCATCCGAATTTTCCCACCTTATTGAAAAATCAATCAAACATGTAGCAATTTAAAGATATCATAAATTTATAATTGAAATGAAAAGAAAACAAAATTGATTTGGTTTACCAGATTTTGCAAGCGCTGTCTGTTCTATCGTTATGTTTGAATCGTCGGGCGTAAATCCAGCTTCCAAAAGTGAACTAAGACAAGAGTTGTTCAATATATTCACAGCGAGTCGTCTAAATTCATCTAATCTGTCCTTTACTGATTCTAGTTTGGCAAACTAAACATGAAAATATTATGGAACGGTAATAAAATTCGCTTTTTAAATATAAAATTATTTTATTTATCACTAGAATGTAACTAACTTGCATTTCGACAAACAAGAAAAATGGAAGTTTTTGGATTTTCGTTGTATCGACGAGGGATGAATTTAAAAAAATACTACACATCCCTTTGATTTCTAACAAAGCTTTGCACAAGAGTTGATCGCAGAAAAATAAATTCTTTTCCAAATACTTTTTTGCCTTTATAATTTTAGTGTAAAATACAATCTTCTTCCAATCGTGAAATGCTTTCCATTTTCGAAAAATCTCGAACGTCCTGATCTGTTGTTTTCATAACCAATTAATTCTTAATTCTGCTTTTTTAAAAAATTTTTTCTAATCTTATTAAATTTAATAGATTTAAATTACCTTTGTGACGAGCAAATAGCTTCGGTACTCCCTTTCCCATAATTCGATGGGCGTAAAAGTCATTTCCTTAGGGCTGTACTGCGTAATTCCGTTAGCGCCAATCGTCATGTACACTTTATCGATTTCCTTATAAGTCACTACTCTACATTCGTTCATTAATGAAATAAAATCGAATTTATATCTTTTTATAAGACAAAGAAGTCTATTTCTATTTCAATGAACTTATAAAATCGTACGCTTATTCAAAATAATTAAAAGAAAAATTGATGGAAATAGAATGGACTTCTTCATTTTTATTAAAAGCAAATTCTGCGTGCCATATTACTTGAGTGCATAAGGATGAAAATATTTGCTAGAACGGTCCACTGCATATATCATATAATAAAAGCCTAAATCCGGATTGGATTTCAAATTCTTAATTAATTCAAATTGATCAGCGAAAACCGGTGGTTCATCTTTCTGTACAACATCGGTAGGTGTATCCATATCCAACACTTTGCCCTTTGGTTGAACTTCAACTATTATTTTCAACAACAAAGATGATTTCAGATAAATGAATATGAATATTACTATTAATATTTATGTTTTATTAACAAATACTTTTAAAATTTACTTTTCAGGAGTCTCTGTTTTATGAACCAACTTTTCCTCGGAGTCTCGCAGGGTTTATCTGTAACTTCCGGTACCGGGATATACGGCTTAACAAGTTTTCTCCTGATCTCTTCTTGTTTTTCTAAAAACCCCGCCTGTAAGTTCGCGTAAAACACACTGCACAGTGCTTATAACGAAATATTTTACAAATAGTAACTATTGATTATTGGATTACCAGAGGTTCTACTATCTCTTTCTTGTCTTCCACGATCTTTTCCTTAAACTTCTTACAAGGCACATGCGAGTCAATGTCATCCTTTCTCGTAACACTTTAAAAGTTCGAAATAAAAAAAAAATGAAAAAGTAAGTTCTCACAGTTATTTATAACAAAACACATTCATTTTACCGAAACTATTATCGCGTACTTTTGATATTTGCGCAACCGATCACGGCACACTATCCTCATCAAATTGTTTAATTCATTCGCACGCAAGTCATCATCAGGTACACTCGTACCGTCACTCGAGCCGTCTTCCTCCATCCTTTACTTGTGCACAACACACTACAACTTAGTACTATAACCTAATTAAGCCATCCCAACAAGACGCTTTGGGAGGCTATGCGATGGCATGTGACGTTTGGAAGGGAACGGGAGGACTGAAGTTGGCCTCTGCTATCGACTTAACAAATGAATTATCCTCATCAGCAGGTAAGTATAGCGAGAGCACACGAGGCTGCGTCGCAGGCAAGCACGGGACGTCCGGAACTGGGACGGCTCGATATATATATAATATACTGCTTGCGAACTCGACGATTCTTTGACATGAAATGTAGATGAGACGCAGCCGACGCGCTGTCTATGCGAGGAGGAATGAAATGCCAGCTCGAATTTCTGGTATCAAAGAAGGAATTCGATTAAATGAGTTTTTCGTCAAGTGATTGATGGGATGTCTATAAAGAAATTATCTAAGTATAATTTGATTTTTTCTAATAAAATTTTACTTGACGCGTAAATGTATCTTTAATTCTTAAAGATTGTGAAGGGATTTTAATCGTAAAATTTAATGTTGACTGATTTAATTTAAATTTATGTGAGTCATTACCGATTGATTTTTTTTTCGATATAAAAAATATCAAGTAATGTTCTAAACCAAATTTTGTATTGGTTCTATACATTCTACTTAATATTACTTGTGTCAAGATTTCAGTTCAATAGTTATTTTGGAAGTCAAGAATGATTCTCTCAAGTTATTTATATGAAAAATCAAAAAAATAACGATCTTTTTCAAAAGCGGTTTTCTGAAAACACGAATCTTTTTTTTGGAAATTTTAATATACTTTTATATATTTCAACTTTACCAGTACGTCAAAATATAATATTTTTTTTCTTTAGTTTTTTAACTTCATTTTTTCGATTTTGGAACATTGAATTACTTTAACATTAAAAATCATATCCCAAAGTTTAAGCTGAATCTCTGATCTGGAGGTATTGGCGTCGTTTATAGCGATTAAGTTTTTCTTCTAATTCATCAGTTAATAATCCTCTTATAACTACAGAAAAAGATAGGTTTATAAGTGATTATTTCTTTTTTTTAAAACTAACGATTCATATAATAAACACAAATTTTTTTTTGGTCTTATTTGAATTACATTTTTTAATTTATTTATTAATTTGTTTAATTAATATTCAACTATTTAACAAATAAAATATAAATAAAATAGCACAATAATAATAGTATAAATTAGCACACTGGCAATAGCACAAACAATTAAATTCAGTAACAAATCTTACAAGCAACTAGTCCACAACAAAAACCGTCAATTAAAACGCATTCATCCAAGCGCATCTCGGCCGCGATCGTCTCATTTACAATCGCGCTCCCCCTCTTATGCGCGCGTCTCCACGCGCTCGGCTACACTCTCATTTTGAAAATAGTGTTAGCGGTTGTTTTAAAAGTCGTGAGCGCACGCGTAGGTAGATGTAGTCATAGCCCACGGGCTGCTAAAAATACCGAGCGGCCGCTCGATGATGGCAGCGAACTTGCGAGCTTGCGCTCAGTCGAACGCGCAACGGGCACGCACACGTGTTTTTCGCGCTCGTTAGGGAAAAAGTTTAGAACGGTTTGATTGATCGCACTGACAATGTCATTTTTGGTGCTGTACACTAACGTTATTAAGGAAGGTTGTTATTTTTGAAGCAGTCGGCAAAGTTGGTTGATGAGATTCGGAATGATGCTGTGATATTCCCGATCAGCTGTGATAATATTTATTAATAGCCGTGTCGGCGATATTTGTAAATAGTAGATCTGTCGTGTCTCAGATATTTATGAAGATGCAATAATTGTGGAGATTTTTTGATACTTGCATTATTGAATGCAATAGTTGTACAAAAGTATTAAGAAAGATTAACTGGGAACGTAATAATAAATTCTAAAAATGAGTGAACACAATCCATCGTTGAGCGAACGGATATCCACCGAGACTCTTCGGAAGATCGCGTCGAACGAAGAGTACGATGAGAACGAGATTCTATGCGTAGCTGAGTATCTTATGAACCTCTACGAGTTCGATTTCGACAGGCAGTTCGGCCTAATAACGACCGAAGATCCGTCCAAAAGCCATGTGCTGGAAGTGCTGAAAGACGCTAACGTAAAAGAGACTCCTTTTTTCATTATTTACAAAAAGGGTGTCAAGCACTGGGTATGCCTAGCGATTACCTACTTGTACAATTCTGTGATAGTGCTGTACAAGGACTCGTTTGGTGTGCAAATACCGCACAAGTTGCGCGAAGCCATCTGTGATTGTCTGAAAAGTGAGAAAATAAGGGTCGAGAGTCATTGCGGTACGGAGCAGAGCGATGAAAGTAGTTCGGGCCCGATTTGTCTGAGGAACCTTCAGGTCTTTCTGAAGGGCTTGAAGTCAGATTTTATTAAGGTATGATTGTCATTTTTTTACAAGTTTACTACAGCAATTGACAAATGAGTACGTTTTATATGCAAATGTTAAAATTACTTGATGTTTTGCATCTATTTTTGAGGAACGGTATGGATACTTTGGCAAACGTTCATCTAGCTTAAAATGCTTTGACGTAATTGCTAGTTGATTCGTGTAGAATAACGTAAATTAACGTTTGAATAAAAATACTGATTTATACACTATTTTTTTAAAATTATTTGAACGAAATAAAACTTTCTATGCATCTTGCTAATAGCTAAAAAAAATCTCTTTGTCCAAACCAGGTACCACTAATCGAAAAGTTCCAGAAAGTCCGCTTCTGCTCTCAATATGGCGTGCAAAGTGTTAAAAGAGAGTTTCGACTGTGGTTACAAAAGTACCTTTTGACTGGTTTAGAAGAGGTGGCCACTGAACTCGTGGGCGAAGAGAATTACGAGGATTTCCGTAAGGATCTGTGTACCTTTCTAGAGACATGTTCGAAGGTATTGAAGGAAGCCTATGTCCTGTCGAGTAATTATACTTCAGTGCTGAAATCGGAAGCAAAAAAGAAAGATCAGGATCCAAAGTATGAATCAGATCATAAAACGCAGAAGGCAATGAAGGATGCAAGGGACCATTTTTATAGGAACAACGAGGTTCTGAGAAGTTTAAAGTTCAATAAGGAAGATTTTATTGATTTGGATGAGGGAAACAGAGTCTACAATCTCGAAATTCAAGAAAAGTAATTATTTCATTTTTGAAACAATGTTATCTATTTACTATCGTTGTTCACTAAACAATTTGTCTAGGTATCCTGAGCAAATGCAAAAGTTCACCAAGATATTTGCTGTGCTGGCCCAGGCTGAGATGAACGACGAGCTGGAGAAAGCGTTGAGAAAAGTCAGCCAAATGTTGAATATAGATTTCGACAAGATAAGGATATACTTCGAACAACATTCGGTGCCGAAGAGGCCAGACTTGATGAGGGCTGACTTCACTCCGCCGAATGTAATTGCAACCATTGAAAAAGCGATTGCTGGGATAAAGTCCAAGTCGAAGGGAATAAAGGTACTTATAATTTTATGTGATATGTATAAGCGTTTACATTGTATCTATTTGAATTCAACAAATACCTTAATGAAAATTATAAAAGATAAATGTTTACACATAGTAACTTTAGAAATTTATATCATTAATAACTCATTCCATAATAAACCTTATCTTAGGAATCTCTTAAGAAAGACTCCGCCGACAAAAAGATCAAAGCCTGGGAACTCCTGCTGTCGGAACTCGTCCTTGACGTCAATCCTGACGACCTTACCACACCCGAAGAAATCGAAGCCGAAGCCAAGGAAATCCGTGCAAGCTTTCCAAAAATCAACAAATACTATTCAGACTGGTCGAGTCGTGGTGTACCGGATATCGTCATGTTCGCCAACACCTGCAAAGCCGAGGAAAAGCCGTTCGACGCAGAACAATTGTACGAGGCGATCGCTGTATTGGACAGGGCGAACGAGCTGGCTACCGGCGGTCATCGGCTGCGCGCGCCCCAAATACTCTCCGTCCTCGTTTTCTGCCGGTCCTCGGCCTCTTATCGTGGCAAGCTCTGCCAGATCGAGAGCGGCGAAGGTACAAGGGTAACAGCGCCGTGGTGCTATATGGGTTTATGCAATCGTTATGTAGAATGAATCATTGTTACGTGTATGTGGTATAGTAATGATGAGTGATTCACTGTTGTATTTTAATTATGTTAGACATCGTACGTATAGTATTATTATGAATAACGGATGTGTCATTCATATTAAAGATTAATTATAGACAATTTTTTATTAGGTTTCTTGTACAATGAAGATTGTTGTTTTATAGAAATCAATTTTCTTAGTCATTTTTCTGGTTTTATGTATACTTACCTTTATTTTGAAAGTCTTTAAAAAAAAAAATAAATAAAACGAATGCTAATATTTATAACATGAAAATTGTTTGTTTTTAGGAAAAACCGTTATAGTTTCGTTACTTGCAACGATGATGATTTTGCAAGGAGAGAAGACGGTTGACGTTATAACTAGCAATGCCGTTCTTGCGCAAGAGGGAGTTGACAGCCGAAAGTTATTTTACGCGATCTTTAACATAAGTGTCGCGACAAATGCAGCGGATAAGACTTACGCCCAAGGTCCGAGGAGATGTTACCAAGCAGATGTAGTTTACGGAAGCATAAGCGATTACCAGTTCGATTATCTAAGGTAAAGGTGTTATTAAATCAACCAAAATATTTCTATAAATAGTATTTTGCAAAAATCTCTTGATGCTTAATTTTAGAGATACTGCAGAAGGATTGGGAACCTTCAGTGGCAGACAGTTTGGTCGAGTAATCTTAGACGAAGTAGATAACATGTTGGTTGACAATGGAAGGCACATAGCTAAAATATCCTCACCATTTCCGGGCATGGAGAACCTGAAATACATTTATCTACGAATATGGAACGAGTTGTTGATTGTGGAGTCAGAATTGATAGAAGATTTTCAAGAGAAGATAGATGGATTCCGAGATATAAAGAAGGCTAAAGAAATGGCTGTAACGGAATTCATTAAAATTTTCAACTCCTCGATGATTGGCCGTATAGAAGAACGAATCAAGGCAAACTTAAAGGTACAATGATTGTTAATCTGTTTTATTGTTTTTATTGCACAATAAGAAACAAAATTAAATAAAAAAAAATTATTCATTTTAGGATTTCGATTTTAAATTCGTACCTACACATTGCCTAAAATATGCTCAGACCATGATTCCCAAATGGATCGGCAATGCCATCCGTGCTCGCTACTTCATTCGGGAGAACGAGCAATATTCTATCAAAGAAAAAGATGGAGAACTAGCGGTTATCCCAGTAGATTATAGTAACACTGGTGTAACTTTGAAGAACACAGTGTGGTCTTATGGTTTACATCAATTCGTTCAGATTAAGCACAATTTGCGAATCACGCCTGAGAGTCTTACGAGCAGCTGTGTATCTAATTACGCATTCATCGGAAAGTACGGAACCAAGATTTTCGGATTGACTGGCACGCTGGGATCAAAGGCAGAACAAGATTTGCTGTCATCAATTTATAATATTGATTATGCCAGAGTACCGACGTATAAAACAAAGGTTTTTAAAGAACTAAAAGGAGTGGTTGTGCCTGATGAAGAATGGAGTTTCGAGGTTGCTTTGTTAACAATTGGGTTGATTCGTTCTACAGGTAAAAAATAACCCTTTATTTTTAAACACGCATTATAAATTATGACTTTTTTAAAAACAAAATTGTTTATTTAGGAAGGGCAGCTTTAATCATTTGTAAGACAATCGCCGATCTCATGATCCTCGAAGAGCATTTCTCATCCATCAAAGAGCTCTCCCTCGATTGCAAGATCCAAGTAAAGAAATTTCAGGATGAAGAATCAGCGGACGTGACTCGCGAAACCGTTTCTCCAGGTGACATCATCGTTGCAACAAACATAGCTGGTCGAGGTGCCGACTTCAAAACATCCAGAGAACTCGAGAAAAACGGTGGACTGCACGTCTGCGTCGCCTTTTGTCCAGACAATGAACGAGTCAGGGAGCAGGCGTTCTTCCGTACGTCCAGACAGGGCAATCTCGGGTCTGCTCAATTGGTTGTACGTGAGAGCGAGATTCGTAAGTTGAACATCGATACGTCGAATTTGGACGAGATCGATTTTGATGAGGTGAGAAAGACTTTGTAAAGAAGTAGCAATAAATGAAAGTTATAGTTGTTAATATTGGATTATTGTTGATTTATAGGTGAAAAGGAGGATTGATATAATTGAAAGGGATCGATTGAGTGATATAAAGCAATCTAAGGTAGATGTGTTGAGATACGAAGATGCTCTGTTTAGTTTGTTTTCCAATTTATGTCAAGAACTCAAAAACAACAACGTTGTAACATGGGGACATTCTTATTTGATGAAAGATCTTAAAGAGTACTGGGCTTTCTGGCTGGAAGACCAGAATTTTGAAGACAAGAAATATTCTTACAAAGAAGCTTGCTTCAACTTTTATTCGTTCAAGAATAGTGAGAAGACTAGGAGAATAATTAGTGGCCTTGTCTCACAAAATCCGTATTACGGAGTATTGCAAGCTGATTTCTTCTTGAAAAACGATGAAGTGGAAAAGGCGAAAGCTTCGTTGATCAATTCGATTTGTCTAAGCAAGAATCCAAATGTCATGTATCCAGGTTATAAATGGGAAATTTTTAATTTTTAAATAAAAATAATTTTAAGAAAACTATTGGAATCTGATACCATGTTCGACTTTCTTTTAGCATTCCTCATGCTCTTCGAAACAACTCTCGAAGAGAAATGTTTTCTGCTACCTCGATTCAAAAGCTTTTTGGCCAAGGTTTTTGCGAGTAATTTTACAATCGACAAACCTTCGATGTCTCTTGAAGTCTTAGAGTATTTGACCATAGCAAATGCTGGACTTTCCGAGGAAATAAACTACATGGAGACCTATTACTTCAACAATGAGTACAATGATGATTTTAAGCGAATGCTCATCAAACCGGAGAAAGGCAAAGAAAACTTACTTGTGAAACATTTGGTGGCGAAGCTTACGTGCTTGAAGGTGTATAGAAGTAACATAGAATTATTGCTGGAGGCTTTCGAAGGTAGCGATACTCAAAGCTTGGCTATTAGTAAAAGAATTACAGATTATTTAAAGAATTTTTCTCCTGATACGAAGGAGGAGAAGCAGACGAGAGCGTTGATGTCTGAACAAGAAATATCAGAATTGGGTAATATTTTCAGCAGGATTCAATAATGTTGTATCGTGATGTAATATAACTATAATCAGAGAATATTTTCATGATTTGCCATTCTTAAATTTAAATATTTTATTATTCAACAGGTTCGAAAGGGCACAGAACTGTATATGGGGTGAAGAAACTAGGAGCAATTCCCGATGCGGCAATAGAGAAAGCGAAAAGTCAGATACTTGGTGCGTTGACGTTGACCGCTAGGTCAACTGCTTTTCCACCCTTGACCTTCGCTGTGGCAAATGTTGTTAGCATTATGGTTGCTGAGGCGATTTCATCGATTGTCCTCAATCTTTTCAAGGAAGCGAATAATGTTGACGAGATGCTTCAAAAAGCTGAATACTTGAAAGGTACAGTACATAAATTGTGTTTAAACTGTGTTTTATTATATATACTAAGCAAATGTTTTTGACTTATATTTTTTATAGGTAAAACATTGAACTACATTATTAGTATGATGGTCTCCGGTACATTCAACTTAGATGTCTGTATAAAAATATTCCTTAGAATGGTCAGGTGTTACAGAGAATCATTTCACATACTAGAACATTCGACGGACAATGTTAAATTGTTGAAATCAGTGAATTCTACTCAAATAGCAAAAGACGTTAAGAGCGTTGAAAATTACGATGAATGTGGCTTGCAATCGTGGATGAGGACTATTCGCATACCTGCGTCGTTGGTTCAACAGTTCTTTGAGAGTGATATAGGAAATACTATCATTGGAACGCTTGTTGAATTTACCGTCGATAATGATAGTGAGAGCAATGGAATAGAAAATGGTAATGATTTATAATTTTCTATAAATATTGATATATGCTTTGTTTAATTTTTTTTACAACTATGATTTACAGTATAATTTATAATATGTTAAATTTTACTACATTAATTTTTTACGCTTAAACATTTCTCTAGATAAATAACTATAAAAACTTTTACTTTCGAAGGAAACGGCTATCACGAAGAGACGAAAAAAGAAAAAGACACAAAGAAGACTTCGAAATTCTTCAACGCTTCCAAAGACTCGCAAAGCGTACCAAAGATCGAGCTTTACATAACGTCCGTTGCCCCTACCAAATACGGCGGCTCCTTCGACGAAGTTCGGCAGCAATTCCCAAAAAGTGATAACTTCGTCGTGATAAATCTAGTTCCTTCGGAAGCCTGTTACAAGGACACACCCTACGCAACTATACCCAAATCGCAACTTCCAGCGATCGTGATACTCGAACGGGATTATCGAGGATTGCAGAAACTCCGATTCACCGTTAGCGGAAAAACTAAAAAGGAGAAGGAAGGTACGCCAATGTCGTATGGCAAGAAGCAGAAGGAACTTTTAGAGAAGGGCGAGTTCTGGGTGGCGCTGAAAAACGAGATAACGGAAATCCTGGCAGTGTCGAAGTTTTACGAGCTGAACGGTCAGGAGTTCGCAAATTACTCGGTGCCTATTGCGCAGATGCTGCAGTATTGCAAAGTTGGTGAGATCGAAGGTGCGCCGGAACAGTTTCAAAATGTGCCAAAGGGTCGATTGATCAGCCAAGAGCAGTACAATGTTATTATGCAGCAGTTTAAATTGAAGGCTGACGCCTTTTGACGATAGGAAAATTGTTATTTTATAATGAATTTTATAGATAATTTACGATAAGTATTTTACTTGCTAGTCAAAAAATGTTAAGAGATTAAAATATGAATGTGTATATTTACATGAGTCTTTGGAAAATGACAATAACAATATTTGGCGAAAGAACGTATTACCGTGAAAAGATACTGAAAGTTATACATAACTGTTTAATATAGCATGAATATCGTCTTATATTTTATATGTAAATATTTGTATAAATATTTTTGAATAAACGTTGTTTTCTTTCTTGAGTATTAACTATTTTTCTGGATAAATTCCGTATAATATAAATTTAAAATATGCAAATGCAAAATATGCAAATGGATCTTTCCTTTTTAATACTTTGGCATAAATTTAGTTTTATTAAAATTAAGAAACGATATTTTATTTAAAAAAACGTTATTTTATTATTGGAATAAAGGACTGTATGGTTCTTCACGAGTAAAAAAGGCGATGTATGTTGGAAACGCCAACATTTCAAGCACATTTATTGGTTCTTCTTACCAAGACTTGAAAATATTATGTTACTAAAGCAGATTGTAATATGAGGAAGTCGATATCAAAATAATTCATTTAGCTAGGTATTTGACATTTGGATAACGAAGGCCTGGGACAATGAGGCGTGGGCCGTGTCTTGTTTCCGTGTAAACCAAAAGTCAACTGGATTTTTATTATAAGTATGTTAACGATATTTTATTATAAGTATTTGTATATATGTTTAAATATCAAAGGAATCAATCAAATGTTTTTAGGATAGGCGAGAAATGAAAAATAACAAATAAATCACAAGTTTCGCTACAAAAGGCACCCAATATAGTATATTTCATAAAGTAATAAAATACATCGGTGTTAGAGACAGTTACAATACTGAAAAATAATGTGTTATCAATCATATAATATGTACACTTGTTGACAACTTAGGATGCAATGAGTTCGAGCGAAGATCGTCGGCATCGTCTATACCTTAACCAAATGGGGAGGATAAAAGGAGGAGGATTAATCAATAAATACCTAATGAGAGAAGGGGCGCGAAATTGAAGGGGAGGGAAGAAATCGTATAAAGTGACTATCGGCAAATCTTAATCGTTAGGTAATTAGGTACCGCGTGATTAACGACTGCTACTCGCTATTTCATGCCAGACGCACAATTACAATTGTTCGCTTGTTCTCTTGAAACTTGCAAGGAGAAAAAATGACGCAAAAATATAGACTTCATTTACAAAAAGAAGAATACATGGCTTCATTATCGTTTACATTATATTGATCTGTGTTCGGTCCCAAAATTAATCGTTGTTTTATTTTCAAAGTTTTAATTGTTTGATTTGAGGAGAAAACAACAATATATGGCATGCCTTTACTTATTTTACATACGTTAAAAACGATCTTATATAATTGTGATGAATTAATTTTGAGACCGAACAACGCAACGCTTCCGACGTATATATATATATATATATATATATATAAGAACTCGCATCGAAAAGTTCATGTAAAATCGTCAAGAAATTAGTTTCTTCTCTGAAAGCTTATACAATTAGTACATTATACGGCGAGACGGTATCGGATGGAAAACAGTACGTGGTTTTTGTGTATAAGTGTACGTGTGTGTGTGTGTGTGTGTGGGTGTGTAAAGTGCCAAAAGCTCTCTGCGTGACGTTCTTTTATTTTTCTTTAGTTTTCTCTACGCTCTACGATTTTGCTCTTCGCCTATCATGATTAGATCGTCAACAAACGAGAGGAGAGAGAAGTTAAAACAGGACAAATAAAGATATCGCCCCCGTGCTGCGAGGGCTCACAAAAATATACGCAAAAATAAATATATACTCGCCATTCCGGTCTCTATCCTCGAGATATAATCTTCGATATCTGGGCGGACCGCGTTTACTTTTCGCTTTGTTTTTGACACTAAAAAATATATAAAAACGATTCTCTCGCCTCATAAATAAAATAATAACAAAATAAAAAGAACTCTTTTCCTTCCTTCTTCGTTTTCGCTGTATATACGTTCGTGCGGGCGATCGCCGTCATTGTCTCCCGCCACGCGCTCGGGATGGCTTCATTGTAAAATTTTTTCGTCCTTTTTTCGTAACTTACGGTATTATCATCGGGAAAGAATGCATATAAAAATATTTCGACGAGAATTATCGAAAAAGTGTGTAGAGCAACAAGAGTTGTTTTGTGTATATATATAAGACGCGCGAATGCGGAGAGAAGGTCGATCGCGCGCACGAATCTTTCCAGGGATTAGAATCGTCGACAGGTTTATACACACAAATGCGTCATGCATAATACGCGCGCAATCGAAGGAATATTAGTACTGGTCGCGACTAAAAGGGGAGGAAAAAAAGTAATTTCACTAAGAGAAACGAAACGCCCTTTCCATGATTTTTCTTTTCGTCGTCTTATTTGTTGTGTGCGCGGGCCGTCTTAGGAGGAGCTTAATCTCTGTTTATCTCTACGAAGACTTCGATACACCTAAGCTCGTCAAAAACTAGCCTCGCGCCGCGCAATAATGTAAACTCATTATAATTAAAATGAAAAAACGTTAACTTTACGCATACAAAGTTATTAAGGGTAAGGGGGGTTAAAATTAAAATTTGGCTTTTGTGTACAGGCCAGGGCGTGGGTTACAAGCTAGAATTACGGACTACGGATGATAAAAAACGTTTTACAAATGACTTGAGGTTAAGAATTATAATAATAATTATAATTATTATTCGTAATAATAGTAATAATGATGATAAAAAATAAACATAATATTATTATTAATAATAATCTTACAAAGTACGCATTTTTTTGATATATTATCTGGAAAACAAAGTAAGAGACTAATGGGTATAATGACGCAGTTACTACACTTGTATAACACCTTTTAATATATTACAATATCTTACAAAAAGTGGTATGTGTTGGTTTTTTGAGATGTGCGTGATCGTTCGCTTATACTCTGACATTCCTGAATCATGAGGGGGCCGAAACGACCCCGTGTGTGTGTGTGTGTGTGAGTGTAAGTGTGTCACCGTGAGAGTTTACGTACATAAACGTTCCCTCATCTGGTTTATGCGTGTGTCATATACATTATCCATTAAGGTCTATATACGTGTACAAAAATCGAAAAAGGCAAATGCAAAAAATAGTCGGCTTTCCCGCGCGGGTGTTTTCAACACACACACACACTACTACATCATGCCGTCGTGTAGTACAAAAAGGGAGACACGATATCTTTCGTTTGCTTTAAAAAATAACTTTCTAAATCCTCGCCGACGAAAAAGGCGGAAAAGGACACAGTTAGTGGACCCGAACGTCCCGAATCAGGAATGCCACGATTTCTTTCCTCGTCATTATTATTATTATAAGTTTGACTGCGCGGCGTGTTTCATACGCAGCGCGCGTGTATATATCATATACGCAGTTAAAAAGAATCAACATTGTCCGACGGTTCGCTTGTGTCTCGTCAATGTGTCTCTTTTGCGTACTTTGAATTGCTAAAGCTAGTACGATACGAAATATATGTAAATTAAAGCTTCATAAAAACCTGCGCGATCGCGATGAGCTACTATGCAAAGACGTTGCATAGTTTATACTTCTAAAAAAATTGTTTTTAGTAAACGCGACGATTACTACGTTAAAATTTATATTTTAAACTAGAAAATACAGAAAAAAAAGAATCGTGGATAATGTATAAAATTAAATAAGATAAAAATGCTCGATAGATAAGGCATGCATTTATGCACTGTTAATGCATATTTATTGATAAAATATAAAATAACAAAGGTACAGTAATATCCTTGATTTCTCCGAGACTTTACACTCATCTCTATGTTTAGAGTTAAAAAATGCTATAAAATTATGTATACGACATCCTCATAAATACATTTTCAATACATACGACATAACAATCATTGATAAAATACGATTAAAAAAAAAAAGACGCACACAAACAACAGCCACTTTCAAAATCCGTAAAAAAAACCTCATTCCGGCCCCAAAACACAAGCGAACCGTCCCACATCAGCCCCTACTCCTCATAATTTTTGTTTCTTCTTCTTTTCAACTGCTCGGCATATATATATCTCTACACAGGTGTTTTTTATTTCTCTTAATCTGCGTATCCGAGAAAAGCTCTGTTTTCTGCTCAGCGCGAGCGTGCAGTCGAAGATACATATAATATGTATATATGCGAGAAAATATATATTTATATATCCATTCGTTTATGCATATTTATAACGCTTAATCGTCGTCGAAATCATCGTCGTCGTCGTAACGGGCTATGTTTCAGAGGTTGATGGACACGTCCTGGTCGTAGGGCGTCGAGAGGTTAGCCTCCGAGGAGGAGGGCGAGGTAACTGAGGAGGCGCCGCTCGTCGTGCCGCCGCTCATCGGCGACTGAAGTTGGGGCGTCGAGTAGCCCGTCGGCGGCAGACCTGACGTAGGCGACTCCAGCGTCGAGTTCCAGTGGCTGCGGTCCGTGCCGTCGCCCCCGTCGTCCGACACTATCGAGATGTCGGCGATTATGCCGCTCTCTGTAATAAATACGACAAAAATAATTAATAATGATAAAAATCGTTTCGATATGGATTAATTCATGGGATTGCTTGTTACTGGACTACATTTTTTAAAATATCTGATTCAGTAACCGTGCGTTCCCTTAATCGGAACATTTAACATACTTTTCGATTGCCATAAAATTCTTTGTATCTGTCATGCTTTTGAAATGAAATGCTTTTACTCTCTATAGTCGTTTGGGACAATTCCTGATGCTACTTACCGACACTGCATTGACTATTTAGAGTGGTGCTTCGATGGTGTAGCCGGGGACTCGTGTCCAAGCCCAAATTCAGAGTAGTCGGGGGTCCACTGCTACCACCGCTACTCGACGACGAACTCACGGATATGACACTGTGCGGTCGTCTGCTGCAGCGACTCGAGTCATCGCTGCTCGACACCGCTATCGAATTCCTGAACCTCGGAGCTGCAAAGAGTAAAAAGAAAGTAAACGGTTAGTTTCAATAGTAGAAATTATTAAGTATTGTAGGTGTAAAATGGCAATGAAGTATACGCACTTTTAGATAATTGCGCTACGCTAATCGAGCGATCGTTTATCTGATCAGCACTGGGCCTGATGTCCAAACACGGCTTGTTGCCGATGCCCATACTTGACATTTCCGCCAGGCGCACTTCTGCAAATTCGATAAAAAGAAAATTATTTAGCAAACTGTAAAATACTGCGAGGTCGATAAGCCCATTGTAAAGGTATATTGTGACGCACCTCTGTTTCTGAGCGCCTGTTTCCAAAGAAGGTTGCTGAGCTCCTCGGTCCATGCCTTTTTGATATCCTCGCTAGCGCACTGCAGCGTGTAGGTATCGCCCGGTTTTCTCTTCCGGAACCAGATTTCGAACTTGGTGGGCGAGTCGGCTATCACGGCCGTCAACCCGATGTCCGTCGTCTTAATGCTGTGCTTATAAATGTAGATGTCGAGATTCTGTAAAGTGCGAATTATTCCGTCAATATCGTACATTAATTAAAATTATATAGATAGGAAAATTGATCAATGAAATTTGTACCTTTCTATCGGGGAATCTACGGGCTTTGCTAAACAGAATAAGATCCTCGAAGAGGAACACTTGACGCAGGCACTTCTTTCCTTTACCCTGCCATACCAGAAATTCGTTTTGTCGCAGTAGCCTACCCTGTTCCTTAACATTAACCTGTAACAAAGCCATCGTAAAATTATCATCATATTCATACACAAAAGTGTGCTCTTCACCACAAAACAAATCCCGCATAATTATCCTGCATCCGTTACGAATGCCATAACGCCGCGTCAGAAGATTAATGACCCCCCCGGCCACGAAAAAAAAGAAGGTCTCGAATGAAAAACTCACGTCGCAGTCGCGGAGCGAATCCATGGCGAGCAGATCGTTGCCGTGCCTGAGCTGGAAGCGCACCATCTGCTCGGCCGCCCTGAGATCGGCCTCGCCCTCGACCATCGGTCGTGGGTTATCCTTTTCATCCTTGCCCTCGTCGTCCTCGCTCGGCAGCTGCTGCGTGTGATCGGTGCCGGCTTTGACGAGCTGCTGGAGCAAGAGGGCGTACTTGCCCATCCGCTGGACAGGCTTCAGAAGGTAGCTAGCCAGGTCCATCTTGTCTCCCAGCTCCATTTGCTTGGCCTTGAAGAAGGCCGTACCGTACTCGGCCATCAGCGAGTCCGAGTTCGGCTTGTTCTTGTTGTATAGCGCGTAGAGGTAGAATTTCTTTTCCTGTAGGGGAGAGATAATTTTTTAGAATCGTAGAGGTGATGTTTAGGCTCATAAGTGTTATAATAAAGAAATGGTCGTTCATATACTGTTGAAAAAAGTACTCTATTTTTTATTATTATTTTTTAAACTTCAAACTATTCTTTATAAGTTAATTGTTGATGTTGAAAAATGTTCGTAATATGTTGTAAAATAAATAGAATTTTACTCTTAAATATTCGATAAGTGATATTCAAAAGTAAAATTAATCTATTGCCTTTTATATAAAAATGAGAAACTAAAAAAAAAGTAGTAGTTGATAATAAACTTTACTACCTAGTTCAATCGATTATATGCAATTTTCAGAACAAAATTATTAATATTACACCTATCTATAAAAATCATTCTAAAATTATTTCCTCGAAAACAGGCCACAAGGCAGAAAAAGCCTTATTCACAGTTATAGATAGAAAAGTAACCGTTTTCGCTAGAAGCGATCAAGGCTCGCGCGAGGGAGAGAACTCGGAGAGACCAGAATAAGGCACAAAGTGCAGTAGTATATAGTATATAGTGGTAGTCTCTTACATGGCGTAGGAAGCACTGGCCGACCATCATCGGCGACTGCTCGCACTGCTCGAGCTCGCGAAGGAAGTACTGGCTGTGGAACTCGTAAATCTTTTCAACGTTGCCGAAGATTACGTTTCGCTGGCCTCGCAACGACTGCGGAATGTCTTCTCGAACGAGCTCCGGTATGTAATTCTGCAGAGGGAGGGAGAAAAGAGAGAAAAAAAGTTTTTTAGTGGTTTTTCGGGCGTTAAATCGTCAACGGTTTCGAGCTGCTGCTCTCATGCTGCTACTGTGGATAGTGCAGAGTGGCAATATTCTTACCTCTATTATGTATTCGAGGGATCTCACGTAGTCACGCTCAGTCTGTATCATCTCCCTCATTATGAGTAATATGGTTCTGAAAATAAAAGTGAAAAAATATATGAAATTTTTTCAGGGAAAGTGTTGATAATATTATAGGATCGAGGCGATATATCAGTATTTTTGAGGATAATAATATAGCCGTAACGCGTGATTATTCAATTATAATAATTATTGTTTAGATAAGTGAATTGTTGGTTGAATATATACGTGTATGCTTTAATAAACGATTTCATTTCATACTCCGACGGGTAAAAATGAAATCTCATACGGACAATTAAGTGTAGAATATTTTCTACGGGAGAAAGTGTTAGAAGATAAATTTATCATAATGAACTCCTATCCACGCAAGTAGGTCGATAAACTGCACATTTTTCTCTGCCAGTATATTTTCTATTTTCTGCGCCTGCATAGATTACAAGACTAACCACGCGGGATTATATTTTTTTCAAATACTTCTTTCACGAGTTTTTTTTGTTCTTCTACCTGTGACTCATGACAAAACTTGTAAACGAAAGTTATTTGAAATTGATATATAAAGGAGTCAACAAAGAAAAAGTTGTTGTTTTCAAATACTCACTTGCTATATTATTTAAAGAAAAAGTAATATTCCTGCAAAGCAAGCCATTTATTGTATACTTTAGAGAAATGTAATCTTAGACGATAATAAAAATGCGTAAGTCCTAACATATTTATCTTTCTACAAAGAACTTGCTTTTAACGTGGTTTAAGTAAGAATGGTATAGAAGAGAAATTTTTAATAAACATAAATTTACGGACATCAATATACAATGGTTGTTTGTGAAAATATTATTGCAAGTTCCCAACCAAAATTGACTTATAAATCTTAAATTTAAATTCCACAAAACTATTACAACCAGAAATTCATTCATCATTCTATATAATCCGTAAAACCCTTACTTCTTAGCCTTCATTCCGGGCGCGAAGCTGGGCGCCCGATGCAGATGCGAGTTGACCGGCGGCTTGCTCCTACGCAGCGCTTGCGGACTACGCGGCGGCGTCCTCGGGGGCGAGCAGTCCAGGAGTTGCTCCGCGCTCTCACGCAGCTCGGCGATGTTGTCAAGGAGGGCGCCTCGACCGGCGGTGCCGCCGGATGCGCTGCCACCGCTGCTACCGCCCAGGCTTTCCATGGCGCCGGCGCACGAGGCGCCGCTGCTGTGAGTGATATAAATTGATTTTACTAAAGAAAGTATAGTGTGATGAAAAATTATTGAAAGAATTATTGGTAAAATGTGATGATATCGTGTTGGAAGATTTTTTTGACTTATTGACTTTTCAATCATATAAACTTATACTTGCTAGAGTAATGCACATGTAAAAAGGTGTGAAAAAGTGTAATAAAATGAAGACAAAATTACTTCTTTCATTTATTGAGATTTCTGATTAAAATTTTGTCTATAATGAATTATCAGGTATTGCTACTAACGAAATCATTTGTAAAGAAGTATGAGTAATTAATATTTGTTTCTAAAAAGCCAGCTATTTTTAATTTACTAGTCATTGATTTTTACAGAAAACCGACATTACTTTTTATTTTTTAAACATATATCTTATCTATATTACCCGATTCCTCCATAAATTTGATAAAATCATTTAAAATACCATCGATCATTTTTCTACATATTGATACAAAATATTTTATTCAATTATGCTCTATACTCACGTTTAGCCAGGGCGTCGTCCCAGGAGTTCGCCGAATCCGAGTGAGCCAAACTCCTCCGTCTGGGCGGACTAGCTG
>JAPYZO010000637.1:0-23769 GCA_030522905.1 Torymus flavipes | reverse complement strand
TTTACTTTTACGTTTTAAGATTAATCTCGTTGAATAATTGAAATCATAAATATATAGAAGTATTACTTAAACAAATTTCCTTATGCATAAAAAAACGAAAGATGGGAAATTCACGACTCTTACGCTTTCTATTTCCCGAGTAGCAGCGGCGGCTCTCTATACAATAAATCATTCCACCAGCACTGCAGCCACACAGCCCACCAGTAAAATATTTAACGAAGGGCGGAGAAAATGCTACAGCATCATCAGTAAGAATAATTTCCCACCAGCAAGGCTTCGGTCCCATTGGCCAACCAGCAAGAGCAGCTCACTCACCCCCAAGCGGTACATATTTCGGCGATCGGCCGCCGGGAGGGCGCTTGCGCGCTCGCACGAGGCGAGCGACGACGCAACGAGTAAAAGCTGCCGCGTGTGTAACGTCAGTTAGCTCCGAGAGCCGACGACAACCGGTCTGTAGAGTATATACGTGCCGTATCGCGCACACGGCAAAGTGACATACAGAGAGACACGCGCTCGCGCACTACACGCGACGCACATCGGAGCAGGAAAACATAGCGGCTCGCACATACACAGAGTCTTTACCTAACGCACACTCGGCTATACTACTTTCCTGTTTATTCGCCAGAACTTTTGGGGAAACATCGAGTGAAAGTCTATATATACATGCATGGATGCGTGTGTGTATATATATAGAAAAAAATAAGTGTCAATTGAATTAGTGGGAATCGAGTGGAGAGCTTTCGCGAGCAGCAGTGTCAAGAATATGTGGAGGCTGAGCAACTCGGAAGGACATACGACGACGTTCGATCTCGACAGCAATTTGTTCTTCGACGAGTCGCCACTGGACTCCGGCTTTATTTCCTGGGCGGGCGAGGAGCTGCAGCACTCGATGAAGAGCTACGCCACCGACAGCGCTGAACTCAGCGAGAGCTTGATGCGCAACCTTAGCCTGTCCAACTCCAACATCAATAATCTCGAAACGAGGAAGACACAGAGGTGCAAGGATAAAGCCTCCAAGATGATACTCGAGGAGAATGCCAATGGGAGGCTGGATGTGAAGTGGAGCGGCGTCGATAGGATTAATATTGTCAAGCAGCCCTATGAGGTTTTCTATAGGCAAGATAACAGCGGTGACACGTAAGTTATTGTTCATTGATTTTTTTTTTATTACCGTTCTCTCGGCGATTTACTTCTATTTCGGATTTCTATCTTAAGCACGTACAGTTAAGCTGATTAAAACTATATCACAAGTAGATAAGAACGATCGTATATAATTATTTAATCACGCGGTAAACGAGTATATCGCGCGTCTCGTTCAATTGATGTCAGCCTCTCTCTTTCAGCGCTTTGACATTTTCATTCATAAATAAACATCGATGACAACTTATTATTGCATTTTTTTTTCAATTAAAAAAAAGAGCGTAATTTATCGACAAATATATAATAATTATCGCGTCGACAGGAGGAAAAAAACACCGATGTTTACTGTTTACAAAAAATTTTGTCACCAGCCATAAACTATATCGCATAATTAATTGATAAACAAAGCGCAGGTGATGTTATTTACCGCGTTCCGCCTCACTTCCCGTACTTTTGCTAATTACGAAGACACGCGCACTCGCGTGTCATAGAAAAACCCTTGACTAATAAGGAAATCCTGGTTTTAACCAATACAGGCAGCTGCACGTATCTATCGTACTGAATTTCGAGGAAGCGACGCTCTGGCTGATCGAAATGGCTCCCCATCCCTGCCTCCTGGACATTCTCAACGATGATTCTCATACGGCTCTGCATCTCGCTGTGTTCACCAGGCAGCCGCAAATCGCGCGCCGGCTTCTTCTAGCCGGTGCCAGCACTAAGTTGCGAACACTAGAGGGCAATACTCCGCTGCACATCGCTTCTGGATTGGGGGACGTTGTTAGTACCAGGGCCCTATTGCAGCCGCTAAGCCATGCCGAGAGGATATTTACAAGGCGCAAGAGCAGCGATGTCGAGCAGATGACGGGCAAAGAACTCGAGCTCCGAAATTATGTTGGTGAGTGTCGTTTGTTCTCGATTTTGGTTGTTCCTGGAGGGGTACAATGTTGCTGTTGAATTATATTAATGATTTAAATGAAAAATTATATAATCGTTAATTTTATACGCGGGGAAAGGGATAAAAAACGTTCTTGTTTTTGCAACTGATCAATGAGAATTATGATAATAAATGTATCTTTCTTTGATATTTTGAATCGGTGCCCCAGTGAGTTAAAAATATGAGATAAAATGTTGAAGAGTAATTAAAAGTATATGTTTCATTCATAAACTGTAACGCATTTAATGAATAGAATGTTTCATTAAACGTTTTCGTGGCATTGAAAGAAAATTACGACCTCTAAATGCTTTTAATTAAAAAAAAAATCACATCGTATTAGTCCGCTTTTTGTCATATAATAGAAATGTAGATACACGAGGAAAAGAAAAAATTTACACAAGAACTATCTGGCTTCAGTCAATCAATGAAATGTCTATAACGACTCCCGAAGGAAACAATAAAGGCTTTTTATTGGCGAATGGCTTTGAAAGAAAATAATGTGATGTAATGGTTTTTCCAACTCCTTGAATTTACTGAAAGTGTCTCATGATCACGAATGAATCCTTTAATCGGTGCTCAATTGCTAGCTCAATGTCGTTTACAGAATACTCAAGTACATTTTAATCATTTTTTAAATTTGTAATAGCCATAATTTAATTTTAATATATAGACGTTCCTAAGCCAATATAACTGTCAAAATGTAATTTTTTAATATTGAGATCCAATTCTGAATCAATGAAATGTGAATTAAGTACCAGAGATGAACCAGTCGTTTTGAGGTCAACGTTTCTTATGCGTTTGAATCGCTCTGCTCATCCTGCACATGATAAATAATGTAAGATTAACTAGTTGGCGATGTTTTCATGAGTGCTTTTGTTATATTTGGTTTTGTTTACATTTTTTACTATAAAACTGATAAAAAAAATGTAGGTCATGTTAATGCGACAGATATAATAGTGCTTGATAAAAAAAAAGTGTTAGCTTTTTTCTCATTAATCTATGGGTTAACGTATATACTATACGCGTGCGAGCTTTTAAAACAAAAGATAGCTCTAACGTAAGTGGGAATTTCCGGCAGTCTTGCAACATAAGTATTTTAAAAGTTCTATTTATAAATAATATATATGCCCATGTTAAAAAGTTTATCATGAATAAAAAGTTTACGGAAGTTCGATGATACTACCGACACGTG
Source organism: Torymus flavipes (assembly GCA_030522905.1). Taxonomy (NCBI): domain Eukaryota; kingdom Metazoa; phylum Arthropoda; class Insecta; order Hymenoptera; family Torymidae; genus Torymus; species Torymus flavipes. The sequence continues at coordinate 20,503 of JAPYZO010000637.1, read as the reverse complement.
TTAAACAATTTAAATTGATGAACATTTTTAAACAAAATTCCCGACAGTAAAAATACCTTACACATTCCAAATTAACATTTCGTTGCATTATGTCGAAATTCCAATACAAAAGAGCCAAGGAAAAGTAAAAAAAAAAAAAAAAGAAACCCACCCACTCCCAGAAATTGGCCAACGCACGTGTATTACGTTTAGCGCGCATCCACAGCCTTATGCGAAAACCTCGCGCCTCCTCCGCTCCGTTTTTAGCGAAAATTCGTCATATGACCGCGACCGCGAGATGCCTCGATCACATACGCCGAGTCCTATATACTAACCCACAGGCAGCCGGCAACCGAACAAAATTTCACGGCGCCGTGTTGGCGGACGCGCTGCCTTGGAGCGCGTTGCACTCGGCTGCTCTCTCTCTCTCCCTCTCATGTTCGTTCTCTCTCGAGACTCTGGGAAAACCCGGGCCACGCGAGACAAGGGTACCGCCGCCTGCGGTGGATCGCGCTGCTGCTGACTATAGGCGGCCGACAACGGCAGACGCATTGCTGCGCCTCGATACACATGCTCTTCTATACACGCGCATACCGCGCGCTCGTGCGAAGCGGACAGAAACGCGCTAGAAAGATTGTGAAAGATCGAGAGACTTTTTTTTTCTACTTTCCGCGTCGTAGTTTTTCTATGCGCAGCCAGTTGTGCAACGATTTTTTTCGGGTGCACGCGTGTGGATGCGAAATTTGTACGGCTATCCGATCGGAGATGGATTTTTTTTTCGATTGTTGCAATAGAAGAGGATATTCTTTTTTTTTGGAACGGGATAGGAGAAGGTGTCGCGCGCGTCACATCATTTATTATATCGACGATAAAGTATAGTCGTTTCAATTCGAAATTTTAATTGTGCCTTGTTTTGTTGGCGATTGTCAACATTTGTAGACGATTATCTTTGTTGCATATTATTCCAAACGAATGGTGTGATAATGACGCTAAAGTCAATGGATTATAATTGCTGTTACATTAAGAAAATCGATAAAAACCAAAATAATAATTAAATTATAAACAATAAGAAAACCGCAATTTAACTTTTCTATGGACTTGGAATATTCTTAGAATATAATGCGATAGCTTAAAAAAAGGGATACGTAAAATTTTTAAGAAGGTTTTTAGATAACGGCCTCAACGGCGTCACACCCTTAGTTAAATTTTAATCAGTAATATACATTATCTCTCATATCGTGAACATTCCAGAAGGATATAACGGAAGTTGAAAAAATACAAAAAGTAATATATCACGTCGGGTGATTATTTTATCGTTATTGCGAAAGATATAGTACTTTACATCTGGTAACGTGAAAAAAAAACTAGAATTGGCATTAAGGGAGTATTCAATTTACTGTAATTATGCATTTCGCGGAATGTTATCCAATGACTTCTATACTTCGCGATTGAGTAATGCGGGAAATATAATTTTTCATGAAATATTATGTAACTTATATAGCTATATAATTAACGTAAGAACAATCATTGAAACGTTTCTTCATAAACTGACCAATAGCAACTGTGACTAGCACTTAGCAACAACTTATACTTCCGATTTTCTATCTTACCTTATAAAATTCATGGCATAACATGAACAACCAATTAACCCTCCAATTTTCTTTCTCGTTCCAGGTGAAACAGCCTTACACATCGCTGCGAAGAAGGGCCACTCGGAGATCGTCGTCGAACTAATCCGAGCGGGCGCTGACGCCAACGCCCAGGAGTATCTCGCTGGCAAGACAGCGCTGCACCTCGCCGTCGAGAACAAACAGCACGAGGTGATCCGCAGACTCGCCCACGAAAGGCTATGCAGCATCGACGCGGTGACTTACGCCGGTCACACAGCCTACCGTATAGCCCTGGACGTTGACCCAATATTGGCCGCGGAGCTGCTCATCTTCGGTGCAACGCCCTGCGACAGCGACAAGGAAGAAACGAACTCCTAGGACGAGCCCTTCTAAGCGAGAGAGCGTTCCTCGAATATTTGTTTCTCTTTTTCTGGCCTGCTCCGCGGTCTTTTGTGTGTTGTTAGCCGAAAGGAGAAGAAGACGACGACCCTCCCGGGAATTTCCGGTGGACTTTCGAGAAGGCATCGTCTCTCTTTTAAAGGTCGCCCGCTTTTTGACGAAGGGAAAGAACCGGCGCGGGGGCGTGAGTTTTTGTTACCGAGGATCTCACGGTTATTTATAGTGTACATAGTTGACATGATGCTGTTGTGGGAGTTTGTTCGTTCGCGGGTATACGTGCCCGCGGGGCTTCCGTAGAGTATTTTAGGTAGAATGTAAAGTACTGTGCGTGCATCGCTGCGAATAGTTCGTGTATATAAGTTCAGGATTGTTGTAATTAATAGTTATCGAATTTCTTGTAGAGTAACAAACATTGGCAAAAGTATTTGCTCGATGGGCGATGAAGCGGTTAGCGAGGAGATTATTTATTCCGTCATCGATATAAAGAGAGCACCAAATATGGTTAATTTATACACTCTAGCTAAAATTTGCTACATATATCCATGAGGAATCTCTGTGCGTTAGAAAAATAAACACTCGTTTTATACTCTGCAGAAACAAAAATTAGAAAATTATTAAAGTTAGGCAGCTATAGGTTGATCTTAATTCTTATTTATTTTGCCAAAGTCGGTATTAGTTACTACGTTTTTGAATCTTTTTTCATAAAGTTAAAAAAGTGAGAAAAATGACCGTGTAAAGAAGACTGATTTTATATTTTCAATCGAAAATTAGTTATTATTTTGTACAAGTAGATTTTTCATCTTTTTCCCGTTTGTACCAAATTGTAAGTGCGTATTTTGTCTTATTATAAGGGAAATCGCATAATTTGCCTTGTTGACAATACATTAATGAGACATATAATATGAGTCTTATGTCGCTGCTGAGATCATAATGTAAATGACCGTATTGTACTTATGTAAATAGGTATATATTATCTTATGAATCCAGTGAAAATATCAATAAGAAAAAATGTAAATATAGGAGTAAATACTCTGATTAAAAATTAAATAAATTTCACATTTTAAATAATAAATTGTTTCATGATATCTACCGTTTAAAATTCCAACCCAAAATATAAATATAATATGATAATTGAGCTTTTAATTTATACTAAAAAAAAAATCTATAAATTTATTCGATAAAACATCTTCTATCATCTAAAAGCAAAAAAAGAATTCAAATCTTTTTACATTACAGTAAAAGATGAGATAAAAAAAAGTCAGTCGAATAAAACTAAAAAAAGTAGTTGTTATATCGAAATCCTAATTCGAAGATTATAAGAAATACGCGCTGAAAAAACCTCGTCACTCTAAAAAAAACAAAGACCTTATTGTATATAAATACATAAAGAAACATTTATTCAAAAAACATATATGCAATAACAAAGAATTTATCGATTCTCGTGAACATGCTCACACATCACAGTAATTTAACGTTTCAAAACAGCACAAAAATATTCATAAAAAAAAACCGGATATTGGCATATATAAAAATCTCCCCTCCCCCTCTGCATTTGCAAAAAAATCTTATAAATTTAGCAGCAGGCCCTTAAAACGCCCTCAATCCTGCACCTCCTCCTCGATGACGTCGACATCCTCGGCGGGCTGGTGGGAGCAGTGATCGGTCGAGCAGCCGGTGCTCACCTCGTACTGCTGATACTCGGCGATAAGATCGAGGAGGTCGGCGTGCGCGTCCGTGAACTCGTCCTCCTCCATGCCCTCACCCGTGAACCAGTGGAGGAAGGCCTTGCGCTTGAACATGAGGGTAAACTGGGAGGACACGCGCTTGAAGATCTCGTGGATGACGGTGCTGTTGCCCAGGAACGTGCCCGAGATCTGCAAGCCCGTGGGTGGAATGTCGCACACGGCGGTCTTCACGTTGTTCGGTATCCAGTCGACAAAGTACGGCGTGTTCTTCGTCTGCACGTTCAGCATCTCGTTGTCAACCTCCTTCATTGACATTTGGCCCCGGAAAATTGCCGCGACCGTCAAGTACCTACGATTCGAGAAGAAAAATAAGTATGGAGCGAATGTGAATTAATTGTGAATGTTGTCTGGTGCAGTTTAAATCGAGTTTGTAATTTGGATCCGGTGAAATTCGAGTAAGTGAGCGGGTAGTTTTTTTTTTTATATCCGAGGATATTAATGGTTTCGGTAGGAAAAGAATGGCGTGACACCGTACTTTGACAAATTAAACTTTCGATATTTGTTTTTCTTGATGCATAATAAAGAACCTTATTATTGTGATTTTACGTAAGAAATTCGAATTTCACATCTTGTTTTGGAGAAATCACAATTTTATATAAGAATTAAGAAAATTAAAAAAAGTATAAACTTTCGAAGACAATCACTTTAATGAATTTAACTGAAATATGTGTATTTTTTTTTTATTTACTATAAGTCGACAAAAAATGAACGATAAGAAAATGTATGTTTTTGTGTCATGTTATTTCTCACGTTGTTCACGTCACCAATTACTGTTATATTTTCTTTTCATTCGTCCTTAAAAGTAACCTCTTACAGACCAATAAAACTTCACTTCGAAGAATGCCATTTATCACTTTTGAATGACAGGAAATAATACTGGAATAAGCTAAAATTTTCACTTCCAATAAACATTATACGCATTTTCATCCGTTTATAACAGAATGATTTTTCATTTTTTTAATTATCGAAAATTACGAGCATAAATTTCCAATTAGTTATACCGAGCATCAATTCCAAAATGACTATCACTTTCAGCTTTTCACACGCGTATGTAAACATGGAAAGTTTTTGCACAATGTCACGAAATAATTCATAAAAAATAAAAATTTTAAATTCATCCTGCCAATCATAAAAGCTTCAATTAGTCATCAATTAAACCCATACCATAACTTTTTATATAGTAATTGCACGTAATTCTGCCATTAAAGCATGATTGGCGCAAACGCGAAATTAATTACCGTACTAGCCGTTTTTTCGTTGCTGCCCTTACCTGCCGTTGCGCGGATCGCACGCAGCCATGACGTTCCGCGCGTCGAACATCTGCTGCGTCAACTCGGGCACGGTGACCCCGTTGTAGACTTTACTGGCGCGCGATATTAACGGCGCAAAGCCCGTGAGGAAGAAGTGCAACCGCGGGAACGGCACCATGTTCACCGCGAGCTTTCGGAGATCGGCGTTTAGTTGACCTGGAAATCGCATTAATTATTGTGCGTGGGCGAAAGGTGTTGATACAAACAGCAAAGTCATTTAGTAGTAATTTTAGGAATATAACCGGGCGTATATGAGTGATTACATTTCTGTGCTGAAGAATTCAACGCGAATCAAATAAAAAAAAACCAACTTGAAAACGCGCACAAAATTATTATTTCGCGGTGCACTACTTTTGTAAAATTCTTTTATAATTTCGTAATTGATCGCTTTCAGCTGTAATGACCGTGTATCTGGGTTATCGGACTTCAAAGGTATACAGCGTATTGTATAAGGGTGAAAGATAAAATAAAAAGTATAATTACAATCGGAGCAATCAATTAATTTAAATAATGAAAGGTGTTGCATTAACCGACATGCCAATTTATCTCGGCGAATGTTAATTAAACGTCAAAAGTTACTTTCCTGCAGCTATAACGGGAAATTGTTAAAAATAACGGAGTTTATTTTTCACTGTCGAGGAAAATTAATTTACATCAATTGATAAGCAGTTAGCGAAAGCTCCGGGCTGTTGTGTACGTAAAAGCTGGAATTTATAGTAAACGTATGCAAACGTAAATAAAATATCTATTTGTTATTATGCAAGCTACTTTAAAGTTGCTTTTAACTTAATTAAAAATTTTATTTTCAACCAGTTCAACCGCACTTGTACAAAAGTCCTTTTATGTACAATTCGAAAATATTTCCGTTATAATAGCACGAGTTTTTGTCTTACTCAGATCCAAAACTTGGGTTTCCCGCACAAGTCGGAGAATTCAAAAGCCAACCAACCTGGGAAGCGAAGGCATGTGGTCACACCGGACATCGTGAGGGATACCAGATGATTAAGATCCGTATAGGTCGGACTGGGCAACTCCAGCGTTCTCAGGCATATCTCGTACAGCGCCTGATTGTCGATGCAGAACGTTGCATCCGTCAAATTAACCAGCTGCTGAATGGACAGCAGCACGTTGTACGGCCCTACGACTGTATCCTGCACTTTCGGCGATGGCACGATCGAGTAAGCGTTCACGATCCTGTCCGGGTACTCGTCTCTGATCTTGGACAGCAGCAGGGTGCCCATACCGGAACCGGTACCACCGCCTAGCGAGTGGGTCAGCTGAAAGCCCTGGATGCAATCGCAGTTCTCGGCCTCGCGGCGCACCACGTCCAGGACCTGATCAACGATCTCGGCGCCCTCGGTGTAGTGACCCTTGGCCCAGTTGTTGCTCGCGCCATTCTGACCGAAGATGAAGTTGTCCGGTCGGAAGAGGTCCCCGAATGCGCTCGAGCGTATGGCGTCGATTGTGCCAGGCTCCAGGTCCACGATCACCGTGCGCGGTATGTAACGCTTGAAGGACGTCTCGTGGAAGAAGACGTTTATCTTGTCCAGCTGGATGTCGCTCGTGCCCTGGTACGAGCCGTCCGGCTGGATGCCGTGCTCGCCCGAGATCACCTCCCAGAACTGGAGAGAGTTGGGAGGTGTAATGACGCGGTACGGGTGATGAAGGAATAATTTCATCAGATTAACATTTAACAGCAGGTGAGTAATGGCTAGTAAAGATGTGTTTTATGTGATGTTGATAAATTAATTTTCATTACTTTAATAGAAAAAATAAATTAGCAAAAAATCTTAGAAAAGGTAATCAAAGCATAATCTCTGTGTTATTCAAAATTTTCTTACGTATATTATTGTTTGCATTATGGCATTGCATTGTTGGTTATTAAATGCTTTTATTTGTGACTGTTAATGAGTTTAACAAAATTTTATTTATCAATGATGTGGAAATAAGTAGATTACAAGTGCATTAAATATAAGCAAATTAAAACCTGTATTTTTTATAAGTTAACATTTGACACATTTTAACCAAGACAATGCCATATTTAAGGTACTCACTCTGGAACCAATTTGGTTTCCGCATTGGCCTGCTTGTATATTCAAAATTTCACGCATTTTTGGTTTTTTAAATTATTTATATATTAATTACGACACTGGTAAATTTTAGATGTATAAGGCCGAAAAGTTAACAGAAATTTAAAAGGTTAAACGCCAACGGGCGAAACCGGTGTGTGAGTGAAACCAATCAATGAAACAATTGACGCTTCATATTTTGAATTCCTTTTCTCTTTTCAAAAAGAAAATTAGTACCTAGATCGTTTTGTAACATAGCGTTTTAATTTATCAATAATTATTAATTATTGTTTAGTGAAACATTGTGGTAATTAACATATTTTATAAAAATAATAATATTTTCTTAAATGTCATTTATTCAAATATTCTCATGTTGTAAATAATTTTTTATTTTCTTTAGAAAAACAATTTTTTATTTAACTATTTATAAAAATTTCGATTAAAACATCACAAAATTCATTTTTTTAATAAATAAAATTTCTCATTTCAGAAGTGTATTACAAGATATACCTACATAAGGTAATTTTTAGGAAATAGCAGAAAACTACTTTATCATATTGCAATAAGCGTGGAAATTACAGTTACAATGTAGTTGAGATGAGTGATAAAATTTCTCAGGATCGGCAATAGAGGTCGTTATTAATCAACGTAAATTTGTGAATGTTCAAACATGCATCCTCAAGGGCTGAAACTGTAGCGTTATACATTCAACGGGGGGCACTCTATTTGAATGAATTAAACATTTACACTTCATACATATAACTGAGAGTTGCAATTATAGTTACACTGTTATTTATCAAAGGTGAATTTATCAAAATTCAAGCGCATTTGCAAGAGAATTGCTTTTTTTTAATTATTGCCAGAGGAGAATTTGCTATATGAATGTATAATATTAATACGAAACGTATCGAATTTCATTACTTACATTCAGCTTGTAACATTTGGAATAACGAACATACACATCAAGCAATAATTCAACAGACGTAAACAAAATTGAAAATAAATAAACGAAATAAGCCATATTTCTTATTTGCTTATTAGGTATATGTTTCGCGAGTAAAGAAGAGGTAGGTATAATTGAAAATGTTCGTGTTCTATAGTTCAAAGCTGACATACTGAGCGGATAATGAAACCATAGAACAAGCAGCACATACACACCTCGGGAAGTTAAATACTTTACGATCGACAATCATAAATAACCCTGCACGTGTAGGATCATAAACATTTTGACATGGGCGAAGTTACCGTAGTAACATCCACGGGGCGCGCGTGTTAACTGAAAAATCGAGATTTATGCACTCGCTACTTACTCTTTACAACTCTGCGGCGGTGCGCTCACAGCCCGGCATATATAAATATATACAGTAATACGAATTTACGGCGCGTGGGAGAACTCGGCTACCGAGCCCATCGGAAAGCGCGCGTATTATACATATAGCACGGCCGCACGCGCGCTGCAGGCGTGTATCGCCTTCGGGTGGCCGCCACGATTATGATTACATACGTAATGCGCCGAGGATAACGAGCGAGCGCGCGCGGGAGGGAAATCATACGTTGTCGGGGCTCGCGCGCGTTCCCATGAACCGAGAGCGGAGAGGCTCTTTCCCTCTCTTTTCATATTTTCAAAGCGATCACTTTATAACTTGAATAATTACTTGCAGAGGGGGAGGGGAAGAAGAGCCGGTGTGCGCGCAAGTGCGTGGGAGAAAGACGCGTTTCTTTGTTCCGTGATATCCGGCGTGTGCACCGCGCGGGATTTGTTCCGTGCGGAGAGAGCTCTGCTATGCTATATAACTCTCTGTCTGCCTGCCGCGCGGGCGTATAGGTATAACAGCGAGCGGCTCATCGTCTAACAAAAAGAAAACGTGAAACTTAGTTGCCCGCGCACACGCGTCGCCTTCTATCTATCTTTCTCTCTCTCTTTTGCCGGCTACTACTACTACCTCGTTCTTTTTTCTTGGAAAGCCAATTAATGCTTTTTCAGCTTCCTTTGTGATATTATAATTGTGTATTATCCGCGCGCGGGGCTCTCTGTTCTGCGCGCTTTTATAATGGCGGATCTGGATTAGGATGTTATTTTTTATGACGTTAATTTAGCAGAAGTGATCCAAAGAAACTTTTCATGTACAATTATACCATGATAAATATATAAGACGTTCTTATCGTGTCTTTTAGTCTTGCGCAGACACATAGGAAAATTAATTTTTATACAAATAGTTATGTACTTTAATTGCGTGCTTTCAGGAAAGAAAGAACAATCGTATTTAAAAGAAGTGAATAATGTAAAGTTTTAATCATTAAAAATTCTAATGGGCAAAACAGTAGTAAAGGTATACATATTAAGTATATAGTGAAGAGAAATGAGAAGACAAATGTAACTGGGAATCCATCATTTATTTTATATTGCAACATAAAATTTGTACAAATAATAATACGTAATAATATAATAATGATAATATTGTCATAACTAATAATAATAAGCATTAATAATGAATTATCTTGGATATCCGTACGCTTAATTCTCTCACGAACTGTCATATTTACAAAGAGTCACACGCAATTCGTTTTCTTTTCTTTAAAACGGTGTAATTACAAGATTGGCAGTTGTTCAAATATTGAACATGGGAAAAACGCTTCGCTTACACAGATCGACGATTACAAACACTTTATTAAGTATATCTTGCTTGAAAGGGAATAGGGGTGGAAGAAGCAAAAAAAAAAGAAGAAAATATATAGAAGGTAAACGAGAAAGATAGCTACGCGCGTTCTGCAACACACTTTACGACTTACAAAGTATATATATATATATATATAAACGCGCGCATAAGGATCGTATAAAACAACGCGTATACATAATCATCGTACGCAGTAAAATCGCAATACAATCGCAGACATTTACGTGAGTGTGTTCGTTAAGTCTCCCCGTGTTATGTCGCGCGGAGTGCGGTGAGACGCCTAGGTGTGGGTGTGTGTATTATATAATAATAATATTTAAAATTCAAGAGATGCACTCTTTGCGCGGGCCGTGTTGCGCGCGCTTTTTAGGCCCCTTAGTTTATACTTAGTCCTTCCGTCATTATTTTTTTCCCTTAATTCTCTCCGACACACGTTTATTCATGACTTAATCAATAGAGTTACAGTTAAATATATATATAATATTTGCACGAGTCGCGTTAGCGAGTTATATAACGTTACCTTCGTTTTTTTTCTCTTCACCTATATACATATCGGAGAAATTTTTACACAAGTCGAATGTGGATCATGGATGATGAGATGAGATGCGCGTATATGTATGAGTATGTATATCTCTGTGTATCTATGCGTGTGTGTGTGTGTGTGTGTGTGTTTATGATGGGTGGGTGTGGACCTGCACTTTTCTCTTTTTCTTCGAAGTCGTCGATTCTCGGTCGGCGCGCGTTCTCTAACATCATTCGTCTCTTCAGAAAACTTTCTTTCTCTATAACTCTCTCTCGTGATATCATGAAAAAATATGACGTTTGTATACTCGTATTACTCTTTTCTACGCATTCGTGTCACTGTGCATCCACTTTTTCATAACGAATCTCTTGCTCTCATTCTTGCACTCTGTCGCTCTCTATCTTTCTTCGACCTTCCATCATCATTCACGCAAAATCTTGCGAAACTGTAATTGGTCACAACGCGCGCTCGCCTCCCAGCCCTTTCCAGTTCTCGCGCTGGAGAATTGGAAGTTTGCACAAAAGATTTCCCCCCATTCTCTCTCTCCCTCTTTTTCCGACTTCTCGACTTAAACTCATAGAAGCACGAGCAGCGTACAATTATCGAGTTTAGACTTACTATACTTGGCCTTTTTATTTTCTGATTCTCGAGCTAAGTGAAAAAAAGCTCAAAGCTGCTCTCCGGGCATCTACTTAGTCGGCGAGAGGATAAAAAAGAATGCCTTTCCTCTGGTCCTTTATCATGGCGATGTACGATGAATGCGAGTATGAAATGTATGAGAGTGAATAACGCGAGCGATTGGAGATCCCATGCAAATAGTTCGTTTCTGCCGCGCAAAAGTTTGAAAGTGCAAAAAGCCACGCGCGTGATATATATGTACGTCCTTCTCTCTGTCTCTCTGTGTGAGTGCATAATACGGTTGACCGCGTTCGTTCGCGAGCATCGGCAAAAAGTCGCGGGACGTTGACATGTATATATATATATATAATATTTATAATATCTATTAATAATACGCGAGTGATATAAATCGCTGCTCTCTTTTTATTCCCCTTTGCCAATTTTCTTCCGACTAATCTATACTTGTATCTTTTTTTGCGTATCTTAATAATCTCTTCAAAAGATGCGTGTGTGCGTGAGTTTCGATGGAGGCGAGGATCGTAATTAATCAACCGACGGCGCGGTGGTCATTTTGAGCAACGAGCTCGATTAAATCGAGGAGTCGTTATATATCCGGCACAACGCGGCGTGTGTGTCTGTCGGAATTTCTTGCTTTTTTTTCTTTCTTTATCTCCGTTCGTTTGCGCTACGAACATTAATGAGATCACATTGAATCGTACAAAAATAATAACTTCAACAACACGTCAGCGATGTACAATATCGGTGCAGCGGTCGACGACGATTTCCATCGCGCACGCGTGCCCGTCTCTCTCTTTCTTTTCAATCGTCAAAACATCGATACGTGGCAGTTTTAAGTATCTAAGGGCTATCTCTACGTATGCGTTTTTTTTCTCTTTCTCCCTCTCGGAGAAGATCGCGAGGCGCCATTTTACCTTTGACGCGAGTTTGAGTCTATCTCTCGTATAGTAAGAGTGAAGCGTTTAAATATAGCATGCGAGCGAAAGAGATAGAAGTTTAATCGCGATCGTTTACCGTTATAGAATATCATTATACTCTTGCTAAGGATGACTTTTGTATTTTTTTTCTCTGCAATTGAAGTGCTTTTCTTTAAAGCCCCTCACAGTATCTTTTTTTTGTTCAAATCAAAGAGTCAACCTTTCAAATATCGAAGAAAGGCGTTGTTGGTGTGTTCCGTTCGGGTAAGAAAGAAATAAAGTGTGTACAGTACGTTTATGGTTCATAATAGCCCTAGACTTTATTTAATCAATGATGTATTTTTTGTATAACAACGCTTAATTGACTGTCCGTCTTACACTTATCGGAATATCTAGATAACAATTTTTCTTTTGCACAATTGTCGTCTCGATATACACATAACAACGAAATGGCCGATGAAGTAGTCTATATATATATATTTATTTATTTATAAAAAAAAAGATCATCGTGCGAAGAGTCGCAGCGCGCGAAGTCGCTAGTCGTCGAGCGAGAACAATCATTTATATGCATCAGAGTTGTAACTCCACGCGCACACGGCGCACGCATATACAGAAATGCGATAGAGCGAAAATATTACAATGACAATAATAATAATATAATAATAAAAAATAATAATAATAATAATAATATAAAAAAGTAAAAACGCAACGAATGCAAAAAATTAAAGTACACAAGGCATAGAACAAGCGATGAGGCGAGAAAGCTGGCTCTCGAGCTGAAATCGAAATCGAGATGCACGCGCGCATAACGACGCAAACAAAGTAATAACAATGCGTTGCACGGCGCTTTTCATGAGTGTATGTGTATGTGTGTGCACGCTCTTCTTGCGCTTCTTAATCCTATAGAAACGAAATAATAATCGTAATAATGGAATACAATATGTAAAATAAATGACGCGACAGAGAAGTTAGGAGTTTGGCTTACAGGCTAATATTTACACGCGCGACTAAGTAGCGCACATCGCTCACTTTCTCTCTCTCTCTCTCTTTCTTTCTCGTCTTTCTCTCGAGGGAGTCGCGCAACCGAGGTGGGAATACACGCCTTGCGAGACGTCGTCGTCGTGCATGAGGCTGCACGCACGCCTGTGTCTGGATATGAAAGAACTATATGCGCGCTCCGTCGATTTCAGCACGAGCTCGACGCAATCGTTGCGGTTTCAATCGCTCGTTCATGCTCCTCTCTCATTCACTCCCTCCCACACTCACATTTCGTACATATATATAATATATATATAGATTTCTGTCTATATGCATATATAAAGGCTATCTTATTCACGATATTTAATCACGTCACATCGATAAATATAAATCTTGGATCACGCTTATGCTCATTGCATCCTCGTTTACGTTCACGCGCACTCGTATATATAGGAATAACGCACTACACTCGGGCTCTCGCTCATCGCCGCAGACGCACGAGAGGAGGGCCGCTTTCACGATATAAAAGTATAAAATATACCGGAGCGCCGATCAAAGGATGTGCCGACCCCGTCTTTCGTTCGCGTGGCAGTTATAGACATAGACAAAGAGAAAGAGTGAAGAATCTTCGTTAAAAGCGAGTCGCGTTTACACGAATTCGCGCGCGCGAAGTGCGGAGAGGTATGTGCATATTATACGTGGGACGTAATAGAAGCGCACATATCATTAAAACCGCTCCGCTGTCGAGCGACTTAGGAACACGTTGCGTCGAAAATTGTTTATACCGGGAGAGGCACTCCGCCAGCTCGATCTCGAACGCGCGGAACGAGCGTCCTTTTGTCACGAAAGGTAAAAGGAAAAACGACAATAAATTAAAATAAAAACACAATTTTAAAGCTCTTCTCTCTTAATATACACTAAAACATTCGAAAATTTACTCGAATTAAAATAAAAAAAACAGAGCCACAATCGTCGCGGCCCACGCAATAAATAGATTAAGAACAAATTTAAATTAAAAAAATTCCACGTCAACGCTCGTTCCGCTCTACGACGTTCCCGTGATCGATCCTCGCGGAGTCCCCGACAGCGTGTATTTATACATGTGTATATATATATAGTAGTGCGCGCGCGTGAGACAGGTGCGTAAAGAGAAGAAATTCCGCGCCGGAACGAGACGAGCGTTGTCGTCTCGATCCGGAGCGGTGCCGCACGCGGGCGAAAAGCCGAGTTCAACTATGTACGCGCGCACGCGGCTCATCCTCTTGACCGGGCAGCGCTCCGATAGATCATCGGTTATCTCTCGATTTTCTCTAGCGAACGACGGCAATACACAAGTGGAATAGAAAAAAGGGGGGCGGGGGGAAAGACACGTTCTTAAGTTACGGCTTTAATTAAGTATCTTCGTTTATATTTTTTCGTCATTCGTTATATATATATTTTTCATTTTTTCCTCGCCTTTTTCCGTCTAGAAAAAGATAGAGCACGTACACAAAACATATACATACATACATACATTCACGTTAAATCTATGTGTGTTCATCACTATAATCGAGTGCTCGCGCGAATTCGTTTTCTCATTCGAAAAGGACTCTGAAACAACGAGATTCAAAGTCAATGGCCTCTTGATATTTTTTTTTAATTTCTTATATCTTTTGTGTTCTCGTTGATAACGCGTCATTTTGCTGGGCAAAAATCAATTTGTTACGCGCGTGGTTCGCCTTTCTGAACATGACGGCACGTCATTCACTCGTTTTCTATAATTACAATATAATACACTTGTTATGTTTTTTTTCATGTTTTCCTCAATTTTCCTCGCTTTCTCCCTTCTTCATCTGCGTAGAAAAACCTAAGCTCGCCGGCAAGGCGGCGTAACGAGAAAATGTCCGAAGCACACCGTGTGTGCTTTTAAGTAGTTCAGGGGTGCCGAGGTGGTGCGCGCGAGAGCGCGAGAAACGCGCGCGCTTGAAAACTCATGGCGCGTCAGGTCACCGTGTACACTAATCGTTCTTTCCAATTTTCTTCTCGGTCAATGTTGCTCGGCCCTTTGTATAAAAAAAAGCATTCTCGTAAAAAAATCGCCCCCTGAGTTTTCGACGCGCGTTCTCGCGTGCTCGCCGCCGAAAAAGCCCAAGCTCTTTATAAGAATATATAAGAGATTTTTATAGTAGCGGCTATAAAAATAAAATATCGGATATTTCTATAAAAAGTTTGGTCTTCTCTCGTGTTAGCTTGAGTGACGCGGGCACCTTTACGTCTTTCGAGACAGGCACTTTTCCGACAATTTTAAAAAGTGACCTCTAAAAATTTTTGTACTAAAAGGATAATAATTCGAAAGTTAAATAAAACAACTTGTCTGTACATTTACAACTGTCACGTGAAATTAAAAATCATCAATTTTTAAAAACAAAACGAATTGGAATAAAAAAGAAACATTAATATCGAAGGCATCGAAGGCCCGCACGTCAAAAGTGATTTAAATTAAAGTATACATCGAAAGGCATCCGCGTCTTTAGCATCTCACACCCAGTATTGTTTGAACACGGAGTTGGCTCAGTTAGCCGCGGGCCAGAGCCTGCCTCACAACTGCTCAGACAGTATGATGACGTGCACGGCCTGGATGTTGTCGTTGTGGCCGATCTTGCCGTTGGCGCCGCCGCCCTTGTACGAGACTCGCGCCTCCTCGACGCTCTCGATGGCCGTGTGCTCGCAACCCTCGGCCTCGGCGCGCTCGCCTTCCGGACCCTCGCCGTTCACCCTCGTCCCCCTCGACGAGGTCGTCATCGTCGTTGCTGTGCCCGCACCACCACTCTCCGTCGTCGTCGTACCGTGCGCTTCGATCACGTCGGGGATGCTGGACAGGGAGACAGGCGTCATGCGCTCGCGCAGTCTGGGACTCAGTCTGCCCAGACATTCGGCGACGCTCGTCCTGCGCGGTTCTCTCAGTTCATCCGGGGGCGGAGGCGACGGCGCCGCTGACAGGAGGACATCGTCCGCAGCAAACTTGACGCGTGGGGCGCTGCGCGCGCTGACCTCGGTCTCCGTAGAAACGCTAGTCGACGTCGAGTCCTGCGAGTCGAGCGGCGCGAAGGAGCGCCGCCTCAGCATCGCCGCCTCAACGGAGTCCGTCCCGGCGCCCATCAGATGCTGCTGCCGCTCGACCATGGACCGGGCCGTCGCCGCGGCGGCCAGCAGCTCCTCGGACGCGAGACCGGTGCGGTGGCACTGGTCCGGAACCTCGGGCACGGCCTCCAGCAGGCCGGGGCGTTCGAGCCGGCGCGACAGTGCGCCCGCAAGTCCGTCGGGTCCGGAGAGCAGCCGGGCGGCGGCCTGTCTAGCCGGGGGCTCGAGCTCCGCCATCTCCAGGAGGCCGGACTTGTCGACTCGGCGCACGGCCGTGGTCATGGGCGCGCCGTCCGGCATGTCCGGCTGGTGGGCGCTTAACCGGAGACCCGTACCCGCCCGCGGCAGAGTGGCGTAGTAGAAGGCGTTGCTGCTGCTGACGAGAGGAGGCGGTTGCTGCTGGTTCGGCGAGCGCAGGTACGCGGGG
Organism: Torymus flavipes; assembly: GCA_030522905.1. Taxonomy (NCBI): domain Eukaryota; kingdom Metazoa; phylum Arthropoda; class Insecta; order Hymenoptera; family Torymidae; genus Torymus; species Torymus flavipes. Next base: position 4,115 of record JAPYZO010000637.1, on the reverse strand, counting down.
CTAGTGCTGCCCGGCCGGTAGGGATCGCTCTCGATGACGATCTCCATGTGATGACTGGCAGGCTGGTGCAGCTGCGGGTGGTGCTGGTGCTGATGGGGGGCCTGCTGCTAGAGCCAGGTCGTTCGCGATTTGCCGGCTCGCGAGCCGGTGGGCTGGTCTCAGACTATTATCTCGCGGATGATACGCCGACCCCGGCTGTTGGGGGTCGAGTAGCCGGACTCAAGAGACTCGTCGTACGACAGGCTCACCTGCTGCGGCGGTTTCGCGTCCTCGTCGTAGTTCTCTTGGTACGGAAGACCTGACACGTCATACGGCGAATCTGTAATTAATCAGAAAAATCAAGGTATTAGTTTACATTATTGCAGCCATACTATGCGACATTCGCATTCGCTTGAACATATGCAGCTTTGCCGGGTTAGCGCATTCGCGGAAATCGCAGCTATAATGCGCCGCGATTGCGCGCTGCGAGATAGAGAGCCACTCAAAGATGACGCGCATCGTTTTAGACGTCAATCCGCAGCGCTGCAGCATGTGTGTATGTATACAGGGAAAGGCTGCAGCAGCGTCGAAGGCCTGATAATTGCTCGGCACACATAGAGCGAGCACACTCGCGGGCTGTGTGTGATTTTATGGCGTGTTTGCGCGCGCGACGAGCGTATACGTCGCGCGCGCGCACTCGCGTATACCTTACGTAACGAGGATCACAAACAGTAATGATTGTCTGCGCGGGCTGCTGCTGCTGCTGCGGCGTGCATGTATGTGTGTACGCGGACAAATTGCGTGCCTCGAGACGCGCGCGGCCCGTAGCGAATGAATTACGCTCGCTGACACGTATAATGGACAGAAGCGCGCGCGCGCGCAGCCGCTCTTTTGCAAGTATAGTATCTCGCGCACTGCACGCGGCCGTGTGCAGCGCAAATCTACGCGCTTAATTTAGATGCGGCCTTTGTGTTTTCATTCGTCCGAAATAACAAATTAGCCGTATTTGTTTCGCGCGGTGCGGGCGCGCAGAGATAATGGAAGAGAGAATTTTAAAACGATTTTTGCCGACTCTGCAATGTTGCGCGTGCCCGCCGAACACATACTCTCAATCGGGTTAATGGGGATTTGCCGTTGCGTAAATGCGATTGTCGGATATTGTTTATAATGTTATTGCATTCTTGTAGCGCGAGAGGCAGAGACGCGGGCTGTATGATTTTGTTCGCTGCGGAATCGCTTCATTATGAGAACGATTAAAATGTATACACACATACACGAGATGCCATTATCGGATGAAACTCTGGTATTCGAGAGTAATAGAAAAGTTACATAAGGCCGTGTGAGCACAGGTGAAATTAAAAAAAAAAAAAATAATATAATGACGGATTACCAACTCGATAGCATGCAATCGAGTACGAAATAAGTCAATCATTGGATTTTTAAACACCGAGCACACACGCGCGCGCGCTTCGATAGTTCGCTAATAACTCGCGAAAAGCTCGATTTTCCCAAAGGTTATATCTTGCCCCTGGAAAAATATGATTGAGTACGGTGAAAAGCCAGCAGCAGCAGCAGCAGCACTCTGGGCAGATTTTTCCTTCCTCTCCTTCGCTACCCTTTGTTCTCGTAACTATTATGACCGGCGTGCTTAAAGAGAGCGCGCGAAACGAGCGGAGGCCACGAGTAAAAGTGAAGGAGCGAGTAAAACGAGAAAGCTGTATCTATATATACATAAAAAGCTTTACTAACCGACATGCTTCTGCGACTTGACAACCGTGGCGAAGGGCTCGCAGAATTGCTGCCGACTCAGGTTGTGGCTCTCCCTGTAATCGTCCCGCTGCGGCAGGTAATGCGGGTGGGCCGGATAATCGGACTCGGTGGTCGCGTAGCCGCCCATGTCGTAAGGCGTGCCACCTCCAACACCAACGCCGACTCCACCAACCCCGACGACACCGACGTTGCCGGCGTTCACTCCGACTCCGTTGGCCGCCGCCGCGGATTTCATCTGCCAGATCGAATCCTGCGAATTGACCGAGCCGCCGTTGTTGGAGTTTGAGTAGCTGTTCTCCATGTAGCCCATGTTGACACCTGTGTAGCATACAGACAAAGCGATTGGGTGAGAGAGAGGACGGAGGGAGAGAGAGTATATTTGCTATTATATAGGGCGCATGCGGTTATATACACATTGGGCACGGGCTGCTGCGTTAATTAATATTGTGCTCGTCAACAGTGGGAGAAAGCGAGTTTTGATGTATTTTTGTATCCCTATTCATGGAATAAAAGTTTGCTGTGAATGGCTGCGGGGCCCGCGCGCGCGAGGGGGAAAAGTTTTTAACGGGCAGATTGTATTTTGCGATTAACAGTTTGAAAATTGTTGACCGACATTATAACCGAAATAACTATGTTTAAAATCGCAACTTGTTTATGGCACGGGGATCGTCAAAGTTTATTATCCCGCCAGTTAAATGGAATTATTAATAATAGTATGAGCGAACTTGGTGGCGGGAAGTCTTTAAAAATGGATGGAAACTCGGATGCGACGAAGAAAATTGGAAGACATTGAATTGATGCTGGTCGAGGAGGACAAGCGCGAGATTTCGAAAAAGCCACTTCAGTCCAGGCGGAGAGGGACGACGTCTTAACTGCTTTATCTTCTCAATAATTACTTGTAACTTTAGTTTCATTTTCCTATAGCCTCCTCTGGCCCCGACGGTCGGGATTTACGTGTCGAGCGCGGCTTATTTATGCGTTCTACCATTCGAAATGCAAGGCAGGCGCGCAGCACTCGCTCTGGGCGAGCGAGCGCCTTACCAACTTTCCGTCCGATAGCGGGAACTTCTCCGCGAGAAAAAGTATTACATACTTTTTATTATTTATTGTGCGGCTGAATCGCAATACCTGCAGCGGGGGTAAATGGCAGCTTCGAAAGGGAATTACCGAGTTTTGATTGATGTTGCATAATATATATTTAATATGCTTTAAATCGTGAATATTATCCGAGTTATTATAAATGACTCTTTCATTTCTAGGTTACAGCAAATACGCGTTTGCCATTACATATTATTAAATATAACATTAATAACATTTTGATTATGCCAGCGCGCGGATCGATTATTTAATCAAATATTAACGTTTATGTTCAATAATAAGTATTAAAACGAGGGATTTTGAAATTCGGGTTTATAAAGTCTAATTTATAATAAAATAATGTTTTAAAATGCACTGAATAATGTAAATTCACGGTGAGATTCGCGTATTTGAAATATTCAGTCTATCATAAAATATTATAATATTATCATTATATAAGGTTATTATATAATCTGACCAACACCACAATGCATTAGTACAGGATATCTACTTTACATATACATACTACAGACAACAATAAGTTAGTAAAACCCAAAAGAACCAATTACCATTATTCTCACCATTGATGTTATGATTGGGCTGGTGGTAACCATAGCCCGTTTGTCCGTAAGCTGGCGTCTTGGAGTCCTCGAGTGCGAGCGCATGGTCGAGGCTGTGCTCCAGGGCCTTGTTCTCGGCGTAGTACGGCGGTGGCGCCTGCGTCTGGCCGCCGTTTCCGGTCACCAGGCTCGGTCTCACCCTGCAATCGGCAAAACCAGAACGCGTTAGATATATATGCACACACATAAATATAGATATGTATGAATTGCCATCGGTTATAATTTATCGCCCAGTCGTTGCGGTGACGGCTGATTAACGAGGCGTATGTATTGTATATATGTAGCGTAAGCGTCGCCGAGGGAGAGGCACACAGTGTCTTATTTGTTACGCGCGATAGAGAGAGGCTGATGTTACGAGAAGGCTGGGAAGAGAGAGATTTTTTGCCTTTTTTCGGGATGATGTATATAAAGAGGAACGAGAGAGTATATCTATGGGATAGGAGGCAATGGCGCGCGCGTGTGTGGATGAGTAATTCGCGTGCGTAACGAATGATGCTGCGCCGACGACGCGATGACTAATGTCATTGTTCAAGCGCCGCGCTGTATCATTTTGGATGAGCAGAGCTCGGCGCTAATTATTCCGCTGCTGAGTTATGTATACGGATATAATTTTAGAAGAACGCAACAACACTACTCATTGAAAAACAATTTCCGAGTAAATTCGAGGAA
>JAPYZO010000636.1:0-27921 GCA_030522905.1 Torymus flavipes | reverse complement strand
GCGGCGGCGGCGGCGGCGGCGGCGGTGAGCTGCATTACTCGAGGCCAGCAGGAAGCCGCTATCTGTAAGTCGCGAGAGAACGCGCCGCCGCGGCTCTCGGATATCAGTCGCCCGACACACTCCAACAGCTGTTCCCTCTCTGACTCACGCGCTCAGCTCGCCGCGTGCTCGTGGCCTTGGTCCAGCCGTAATTGAGGATTATAGCCGCCAGTTTGTACATACATATATATATGCTTTTCGCCGCTTCGTTAATAGTGAACAGCGCGCGAGCTGGTAATTAACCGCGAGTGCACGTGCACGGCACAGCCGATCGCGAAAAAATCGCAAAAATTCACGGCGGGTCTGACGAGTATAGTAGCATGCTATATAGTATGACACGGCGCGCGAGCTGATGTAGCGGTTTTGCGTGTATTTTTCGTAATTAGCACCGGCGAATAGCGTTTTTCATTTCCAAACTCGTCCGCTACATAGAGTACGTACATATATATGGTATGCAGATGTATACGTGAGGCTAAACTTGACACTACGTGGGTCGGCGTGGCTCGATAAATTCATGCTAACTGCGCTTTGACTTTATTTGAATTGCTATGGGAGGAAAATTTGAAATTCAAATGGTCGTAGGTCGCGGCGCAAACACAATTAGGATTATTACGATGTGCTCTGTTGTAACTGGCTAGCGTGAAAATCCTTCTCCGCTTCTCTCTCCCTCTTGCTAGCCGTTGGCCATGGACGCGCTTCTGTGAAATTATATAGAATCCACTCGCCCGCTCTTATACTGTTTCACCGGCTCTTTCGTGTATATTTTTGCCTCGCTTTTTCCACTCGCTTCCTATATAGCACTAAATCCCCGGAATCGGAGAAACGAGAAGGAGAAAAAAGAGAGAGAGAGAGAGAATCGTAAGTGGAACATTCGGAGAGTTCGCTTATGTACTCTCGGGGGCAAATAACTGTTTGACGTTTTCAACGCGAGCGCACAGTGCGGCGCCCAATTACCCCGTTGCGATCGGCTACCCGCGGAGTGTAGCGAGCATCGCAGGAGCCTGTCGGATTGTCGATAATTTCTATGATTCCGGCCGGTGGCTACCCTGCTGAGAGCGACTACTCCTTTTTCGAGAGACGCGAGGTGAGGAAAAACTCCGAGTCCAATGGCTGGACTCTCTACTACCTACCGAGAAGTCTGCTCGATGATAATGGTCATTTGTGGATGTGTTTGTTTTACCGTGCGCGCTTGTAATAACGGATCTCGTTGATGTGTAGTCTTTTTTTTGCGATGTTAGAAGATACTGGAAGAGGATACATTTTTAAAGCTTGTTCTTTGGTTTTAATTAATTTTTGTCCTTTCGTAACGATCCCAGGTCTCGATCAAAATCAATTTTTTCCTCAAATTTATATTTTCTTCGTTCATAACAAGAAAAACCTATAATTTAATTACCATGAGTGATCAGTATTATAAGTTACTGAACTGTATACGGCAATACATCAAGTATAAAAAATTATGAAATATTCTTTAAAAAAAAAGTAAAGTTGGTCAAGAATTGGGACACATCTGCATATCAAGAATTAGAACATTGACGATATGTGAATTATTACAGGGTATTACAATTAGATGTACACTTTATATTTTTAAAGATTAATTTAAATGCTGCTTTACAACTTTGGGAGATAACATTTTTCAGACTTCATTAGATCATTGCAAATGTATTATGGAATAATCAATCTTATTTCTGATGTACGAATAAAATGAAATTTGAATAATGAAGAGGTAATTTTAAAGCTCTAAGTTACAAAAACTACAACGTTCATTATGTATCTAAGTTCATTATCACCCATTAACTTTTTATATTCAAATTATGCAACAGAAGCATATAACACGTTTTAAAAGCACTTTGCTTCATGTTTTTTCTGTGAAAAAGTCGTATTCTACCAATAAAAAATACGTTTATATTAAAAGTCATTTCTGTCGCTTTGATGTGAATTAAAGCCACATCTAACTACTTTATCGCATTTCATTCCAACAACGCTCAACGCAATATATACGAGAAAAAAGTTTTCATGATTCTAAAAATGCATTCATACGATTTATTTTAAAAAGAATCAAATGTTATACTATTAAACATGCATTGGGCCAAATGCACACCGTTTATCAGATAATATACATCGGTGAATACGAATTGAACCATTTATGCAAAAAAATCCAATCTAAATCAAGAGTCCACAATTCTACTACTATTATATTAATTCAATACTTTTAACCAACGGACACTTGATTCTCGAATGAAAAAAAAACACATTTCTTTTCAGAAATTTAAACATATTTCCTTGTTATATCCTCAACCGTTTATCATGAAAAAATTTTCTATAATTCATTTTCCTCCAATTCTTCCCACGCACAATAACGCAGTAGTTTTATACAAGCGCTATATTAGCCCCGCTTCAGTCGAAATACACAGGCACGGATACAAACGCAGTCAGACATTGATAAGGCCCTCCTGCGATCGAACGAGTGTTTTGACAGGTCTCGATAATTCCTCGTCGCCCGTGTCGCACGCGCGTGAAAGAGGGGGAGAAAAGAGAGTTGTTTGCGAGTCGCGCGGACAACGGGCCCACTGTGTGCTAACCCACTCGCGACACACGCGTATGTATATATATATATATATATATATACGATCGTAAAACGCGCGCGCGTATACGCCAGCGTACAATAATATTGTGTTACAGCAAACGAAATATCGGGAGGGAGGGAGAGCTTTTTTAGATATCGCTCGCGTACAATGCCGTCTTTGAGGACCCGCGCGCTCATGCTTGCGGCGCTCCATGTTTTTTCTCTCTTCTGGGAAACGTCCACGTGGCTTTGATAAATCCGGCTGATATCGCCGCTATATCGATATACGCTTGTTTATTAATCTCTCCTCCTGGTTCATTGCCTCGACGAGGTATGCATACGTAACTTCATACTGATGAAGTTGAGGCATATTGTTTATTATGATGTATTTGCTGGAGCTTTGCTCCGGATTGTTTGATTCATTTATCTGCAAGTTCGGCGGCAAAAATGCCGCGAGTGGACAGACCAGATGCATAGTGAGTTATTTTCACTTCCGCAATCCCCTCGTTACGTGTTACACACATAAATTAATACCGTTCCGTGTTACTCGGCCGCGCGTTTACTCTATTCTACTTCGGGTGATGTAAGTGCTTCGACTAATCATTTCTTCACTCCATCTATCAGTACAGGCCTTAGTTAATGTTGTACATACACTAAAGTAGAAAGTTGAAACATATTATGTTTTTAATGAACGCAACGTTCATTTAAAGATATTAGACGTAATTTTAAGAACATTAATTATTCGCAATCTCAATCTGTCATAAATATCGCGGTTTCTTTTTAAATTCAGTTCCATAAATTATAATATACATAGTTTGCAATCGGCTACATTATACACCTATATGCGCATATTATCGAAGCAAAATTTAGACGTCATTACTTATTACGTCAATTGAGCCAACAATGAAATTACAAACGATCGATATAAAATTTTCATCGCGTTGGACGATTGCGCAACGCGAAAACCGTGTATATAAGCTCGCGCTAACCATGGCATTGTATTAGGAATAAATCTTTGAGGCGACTGATTTGAAAAGTTTTCCACGCACGTCGTGCTCGCTCGCCCGTGCGCGCATACGCCTCAGGTGTATACGTATATTATACATATATACAGGTACGTTGTAAGTAAGGTGGCCTCACCTGCAGGGTTACGCGCGATCATAAATTATAACGATCGTAAATGGCCCCGATCCATTTTCATAATGTCGTTACCGGCGCTGTTTCGCGTGTGTGTTAGGCATTTCTTCTCGCGCGCGCTCTCGTTCGCATTTTGAGAGGGCTGTATATATACACCCGCGCGCCCGACGATAAGATGCCACGGAGTAATGCGCATTGATATACATTTTTTTCCTCGCACTTCGCGGCTTGTTTAACGTTATATACGTTTTATGATGCTTCGCATCCAATTTTATATGCATATTTTAAGGATGCATTATACTGAAATGAAGAAACGGTGCTCTTACTGTATTGAGTATTTCCTTTTAGGTACATTATATATTCGACTGCATTACCATATTAACAATAATCATATTTCTGAAATTACTAATTCTTCGAGTGTTCATTAGTTTGATTGCATAGAGACCATTGCAAATTATTTTGCAACAACAATAATCCTTCATATATAATTACAGCATTCCCCATTTTAAGCACTTCATATTGTGCGCGCGAACTTGTATATACGATCCTAACTTTACGCACTTTCGAAACGAAATTTATCATCGCGAATTAAATAATTAAGCTACAGCTCAATCATGGGCGCACTAGCTAACGGGCACGCGCATCTATAATAGCTTCTCAGAGCGATTATCGTTGAAAAAAAAGAAGAACTGTCTTTGCGCAAACAATGTGCCAATAGTAAAGACCACGCACAATCGAGCGACGCAGAACGCAGTAAAACGAGACAAGAGAGCCAGGGGATCCCTCTAGTTAATTGCTAAACATTAGCCGTTGCTTTCATGATTTATTATCTTTGCTCGTGGATCGTCCGCTCGCGCCTATGTCGATTTGATTGACGCACGCGAAACGCCGCGTAATTACTCCAGAGTGATCGGGCAATAAACGCAGTGATTCCTCTCTGTGTGTGCGTGCCCGCGTTCGCGCTTCGTCGTCAATCTCCCTCTCTTCTGCTACACTCTAGCGCCCGAAAATGGCAAAATCATTAAATCGTCATGGATGGTTACGTCGCCGGCCGGAAAAATCACCTTTGAGCAATCCGCGAGTGTGTACGCACGCGAGGTCACAAGCATTATACGTACGTACTTCGCGCTCTCGAATTGTCTGTGCGCCTGTGTATAGCGGCCACGTTCACGTGCATGTCGAATCCGTCGGAATTGATTTCGAACGATCTCTATGAAATCGCAAATTATCCTCCTTGCCCTCTACCGGCTCGGTCGTTGCGAGGATTCGCATTAGCGAAAGGGAAAAAGCGGTCGGGAACGAAACGGTTTCGCTTGTCGATCACATAGAACTTTTTAAAAGCACACGTGTAAATACTTCCGAGCAGGTATTTAACTTGATACTTGAGAAAAATTCGTTAAAAACGGTCTCGTACGTGTCGAATTGCTGTAACGTTATACGATTATCAGCTATATGCTATAGAGACTATTTTTTGTGCTGGGTAGCAAGAAGCATAATATCATAGAGATATTGGAAGCTTATAAAAAGCAAGCATGATTTCATTTCGAAAAGAATTCAGTTGTACTCTTTTACGATACTTGTTCATGTTAATCATATACATGTCCGGTGAAGAATCTCAATGGATTGTGATTGGAATGGTATCATAGGTTCTCAACATCCTTGAATCTGCAAGACATGAACCATTTTAACAACTACTAAAAATTTAAATGTATTCTTTTTCGTGTCCTTGTATTTGCAATTGTTTTGCAAAGCTAATGTTCTTATTCCAATTATTAACAATTTAAATGAAGAGGGTCAAAATTTATTGACAATTTTTTCTTTTCTAAAAATTTTTCATTGGACTATAAAAGGATTAAAAAAAAACAATTTTTATTGATTGTTCTATTATTCATAAATATATTGCGAGTACACTTTGGCGATAACATTGACGGCAAAACATTATTTCTATTCAACTAATATGATACTTATAAAGTAATTATTTATTATTAAAAAGTAATATGCGTAAGTAGTTTATCGACAACACATTAATCCTAATTTATGACATAATAATGCTCTAATAAATACACAACTAAATGTAATAAATTAAATAAATTAATGTTACATACTTATTATGCTAAGAATGTTATAATGATATCGGCAATATCAGTTTTAGTTATAGAATGTTTATAACAGCTAGTAAAGCTTTAATGTATTTTACAACAGTTTATGAAACTATATACTTATGTGATGTTTAAAAGAATTATATTTTCAATTTATTCGATACAAAAAAAAAATTGGAACTCTTAAGGTCAGTCATATTCCAATCAATCATCACTAATTTAATTGCTTCTGATATATTTACTTAATGATAATGCAAATTTCGGGTAAGGCCATTCTTATAAAAGAATCCATTTTTCAGTACTCTTTTTATGCAGCTAATTTTTTTCTTTGAATAATTTATACGTGTTTATTGCCACACCGTGTTCGGAATTCATTAAGTAATTATAACCGTTTTATTGAAAAGTTCATTAGAATTATTATTTTAAACCCTTGTAAAAACGGAATGGCGTAAAAAATTTTAGCCAATGATTTATGCTGTTTACTGCAAAAACATATATTATTTACAGTGCCGATTATTATCACTCAACATAATACAAAAACCGATAAGCAGTTGTTAGTCATATACTTGGCTTATATAGCTAATAAAACAAATAATATTTTATTTTCAAGTACTAATAATAATTTATTATAGGAACGAAACTGCCGCGTTTCGATTACCATACACACCCTGATAACTTAATCACTCGACAAAATCAAACAAATACTTGTAGAAACAACAATCTACGGATATAAACAAATACACGAACGTTGCCGCCCATTCATCGCTCCAGACACCTAGGAAATTACGTTTCCTCACCGAGATGCGAGCACTTTATCTCTACACTCTCGGAATATAACGGTAAATAATAAGGATGAGTTAAGCTCTCTGCGCGTGTGAGCAATATCGTAGGCTAAAGAGCGACGAAGAAGTAGCTTATACATGTGCCAGGCGCGTGCCGCACGTGAAATCTCACCTCGACACTCGTGCGCGGATTGACGCAACGAACGCGCGATTATCAAACGGCATTGTAATTAAATAACGACAAAAAGGAAAAAAAACAAGGAAGCGTGAGATGTGACTCCTCAGCGGAACGGGTATCACGTGTCACGAGTGAAGCCTGTTTTTCGCCTTATCGGCACGTATAAGAGAGCCGCATTAGAGACCTAGTTTTATATTGAAATAAAGTCACTGGGACGCGCGAGAAAAGTGGATCATTAATCATCGCGCGCGCAGCGTGTGTAAGCGGCCGATGAGGCTCGTATTAAGCAATTCGACGGAAAATATTGCAATGAAGGAATATTTACATTTTCAAGGAAGCCTCGAAAGTAGTACGAAGGCGCGCGCGAGGTTAAAAAGCTGACGGCTATGGAAAGTAGTTTGAAAAATCGTTTGCTACCGTGGTGCTTATACAAAGTGGAGGGAAAAATTGAAACTGTGTGCCAAGCTCTTAAGCGTTTTTAAAAGTTTGCATTGGCTTAAGAAAATATCGCTTATTTATGCGCTAAGCCAGTGATTACATTAGGTGCGGAATAAATTACTCTCGTTTCTTAAACTGAACATGTCTATTAACTAAATATATGCTATTTAGTTTATTAAATTAGATTTCGGAAGGTTAATGTCATTTTTATTTTGCATCAAATATTTAACACTGGTGAACTAAAAAGTTACGTTATGTTGCGTACAAATAATTTACATAAGATATGCGTAAATTGAATTAAATATATACATATATTGACGTTTTTCTCACAATATTTCCATTTACACTTGATTATTTCATGGAAAACAAAATAAATTTAGATTTATCGCAATTCGACTTTTCCATTATACACGACTCCACGTCTCGCTAATACCTTCAACGAGTTACAGCTAAATGCTCCAAGCGATCGACTATCTTTATACCAATTACACGAAGGTAGGTATTGAGAAAAAAGTGTAAATAGGCAAATCTGCCTCAAGACCTTCGCGCTCTTTCTCTTACGCCCGCGATCGAGCGTTTCACTCATGCAAAATTCAAATGAGTGGCTCGCGTGTGCCGACTCTCTCTCTCTCTCTCTCTCTCTCTCTCTCTTGAGGCGGCTGTCGACTCGGGTGTCTATAATTGCCGCGGCGCCTGCAAAGCGGAAGAGAACTCTAGAAGAGCGCGGAAGAAAGTCGAGTCGAGGGGGTAGTGGTTGCGTGGGAGGGAGAGAACGAGAGAGAAGCCAGAAAGAGAGATTAATAATAAAGCGAGAGAGCACGCCTCATGCGCTTGTGTGCATTATATATTACGCGCGCGTAAGAGTAGAGTTCGTATGTTCTCTGAGCGCGGGATAAATGTTATGCAAAAAGGGGAAATAAGAGATTGATGTGCATCGTGTGGCTATATGTGTGTGTGTGTACATATATATAAGTAGGTAGAGCGAGGGTTGTTGCTTCGGTCGAGATAAAAGGAATAGGCGCTCATGCACGAACCATGTGCGCCGCCACCGCCGCACGAGAGAAAGAAAACGAGGGGAGGATATAATTGAGGAAGATCACTAGAGATTGATAATATCTCCATCAGAACTTTACTCTATTACCTTAAGGATAAGAGCGTTCGTTTATTTTTAAGAGCTTGAAGGGTTAATCAAATATTAGGATCGGGAAGTGTGCAGTAATGAGTAAAAGAGCGTATTTGCTTGATATTTATTTAATAATAATAATAAGATAGGCAAAGTCTGGATAGAATGAAACACAGCACTGTCTAAAATACTTTTATAAATTCGTACAATTTAATAATGTATATTGATGAAGGTTAAAATTATTAACTAGAAAAAAGTATTAAATTTTTTTCTTTTTTTCTTTCGCCTCTTCTGTGGTAAAGAATCATAAAAAATCGAGAGCAATAGAAGTATAAATGATGTGTAAATATATTCATGGTATAAACATTGCAAGTAGTTCAATTGTAAAATAAGACTCTCGAGTAGCAGTCCATGCTTAAAAAATTACCGGGCTAAGTAATACATTAATCTTAAATCGGACCGAATCAATATCAATAATCATACACACCTGAGGTCATTTAAAATAACGTATAAGACATTTATAACATCTTTGTCAGTAACGAAATATATAGTAGAGTGGCACGAACGTAAAGTGGCCGAATTCATTCAATTTTAATTATACTAAATAAATTGATGAGCAAATTTATCTATTTCATGCAGCGTGAAAAAGGTTTTTTTCTTAATTAATTTATATACACAAAATTACCTACTAATAAATATTATTACTTACATCGAATAAATGTCTCACAACTTCGAACCATATCGCATAACATCTGCGTGAAAAACGTAAAAATTATGCATAAAAAAGAATGAATCAGAAAAGTGAATAAGTAAACGAAAAAAAAAATACGTAAATGTTTATAACTTAATTGATTAATATATTACGTGTAAAGAGATATGGAATATCAAAAGTCAGTCGAAGAAGAGCAAAAAGTGGAGGAAAAAAAAAACAAAGAAAAAGAAACGATAAAAAAGTGTCTACTAAGATAAACAAAACAGAAGTGAGTCCTATCAAAGGCCAGATATAGTATGAATTCGAATACTATAACGAGAGTATGATTCACAGGGAAAAAGATAAACTCACCGTAATTGCGTCTTGCACTTTGCTCTATATTCATATGTGATGATGACACGTATAGTAAAACGTGCTAAGCCATCATTTATATAGTTAATTAACGTAATAATGTTTTAAATCCATTTAAATATCTAAATTTATAATTCGACATATTTTTTTTATTTTTTCTATAAAACACAAATTGTGCAATGCTAGATTATTATGCTTATCAAAAGCTGTCTTTCAATAAAGTCCATAATATAGAACGCAAGTTGTACACAAAGGCTAATCGTTCGATTCACCGTCCCCTGGATCTAGCAATAAATTATCAATCCGTCATTTTAATAAAAAGATCACATGTGTAGTACTACAAGCTCTCTCTCTCTTGCGTACGTTCTCAAGCTTAACGAGCTCATTTGCGATTGCATTAAAGCGGAACCAGCGCGATAAAGTCCGCGCTCATCATCGCGAGCGAGCTTTAAAAATCGGATACGGCGCACACGTCCAGTAAATCAAAGCTCCAACTTTTGACACAAAGAAACAATTTCGCGATTTTAGATAAATCTTCTTTGTACAATCTCCGTAAAAAGAGCGAAAAAGCTAATTAATAATCTGACTCACTAGATTGACGTCGTGCCAAGTGGCGATAAGAGCTTGCGCGTACGCAAAATAAAGGCGAGAATCACGACGCAGTAGTACTAATTCTAATGGTCGCCGTTACATGTGTATGTATATACGACGCTGTCACTCTCTGAACTACGTCGTATAATATACGCACGCGGCTCACCCTCATCGATTTTTGCCGAAGAATATCGCGCTCCCGGCATAAATCACTCGCGGGGAATCTATCGAGGCCCGTATATATCGCGCACGACGTAGTTCGGTCTCGTTACACTTCCTTTGTTTCAATCAAAACGCCACACACGCGCGGGCGCGCGCGCGGGAAAGAGAGAAAGAGAGAGAAAACAGTAAACATGAGCCAGCAGCGATACGCTACTTTGCGCTCGGGCTGATGTAGAGCTAGACGTGCGATGTGCATAAACGTGAATTTGCACTTGCGCTATGTAAGTACTCTCGCGGCGATTCACTCGCATGTAGCGCGATAATGGCCGTTAGTCGGCGGAGGCACCTCCCCCTACGAGTAATCCATTTGTTCTAACTGGTAATTTGAATCGAAATGCATGGAGAAGTGGATATGAGCCCAGCTCTGTTAAGTAAATAGAAAATTAATTATCCTTTCATGATAAACATATAACTGTATGTAAATCTTTTTAATTTATTTTAAGAACCTTTATTACGTGGGAAGATTTGTCGAATACCATGGAACTATGTGGGAAAACCATTCTTAATATATTATAGATTTAAATAGTTACGTGGAAAAATATTAGAGAGGGATATGACTTTAAGCAAATAGCTATGCAAAGCTTTGATTAAATTGAAAATCAATTGCGAATGTACAGTCTATGTGCTTTGACAAGAACCTATATCTCACTATTTGATGCAGTATTGCATATTAACTTAGAGTGGAATTAACGCAAAGGTAGTGCATTGACGCAATAACTACGTATACCCGGATCATTGACACATTCACCCCGCAGTACTAAAAAAATCACGAAACATAGTATCGACCGAGTATCGACATTTCACATCAAAGGAAATAATTTTATTCAAATCGCTTTCATGATTCAGTTACTAATACACATCAAACGAAAATAGTCGAGGCATATAAAATATTTACTCGAAAATAAAAAGTAGCATAAAGGAACCTTCTAAAATTAATATTTGAATAAATGAAAATTCTGTTAAAAAAAAATCTAATTTGTTTTAATCTCTTGTAATATAGTATATATTATTATACATTTAAAAACTTTTCAGCTTATTATTCCAACTATTTTAATATAATATTTTATCATAAAAATTAATATGATAAAACAACATTGAAAATTTCATACATACGATGCTTTTCTCATAAACTATAAATTTGCCACTCTTCTTCAGCTTTCCAAATAATAACGACCACGAAACGTATAAGACCCGAAATCGTAAAAATATAAATATACAAACAGCAATATAACTACGACGATACTTTGATTCGAGGACCTAAGCACATATAGCCCATCCCCCATATGCGACATCTCGAATTCATAAACCGAGATTATAAAAGTATATTGCCATATTGGCTCTTAACGCCCAACCCCCTTCAATAAACGCGGCGATAAAGAATGCACGAAACCAGCCATCTATATACACATTCGAAAGCTAAGATCCGTATTCGTTTTCTGTCGATGGCGAGCGTTATCTCGCTCGCCTGGCATCTTTTATGAATGTCAATGGTCCCATTCGGAAACTAATTTTTTTCCCCCTTATAAATATGCGATATCGGCGCAGGGTCAACAACGTCTAACTCTCCTCTCACTCTTTCCTCGATGCCTCTGTATTTATTTATACATAATAAAATGTAACAGCATCTCGGCTCGTCGCTGGGCGGCGCGACTGACGCGCGTATAATACTCTATACCGTCTGGAGGAGGCAACGACCGCGCGCTTGCACCCGGCTCCGAATTGATGCATATATTTTAATGCCGGCCGCACGCGGCTGCCGGCAGGAAATTGACGACAAACAATTCTCTGAATTATGATGCAGCGCCGCTCCAGATAAACCTGCGCGATTAGATTGTGCGCCGCGTAACACTTTGCGTACGCGATCCCGGCGAATTTCGGGGTATAAACTGTGTCGGCTCTCTGCTCTACTTTTAATCAGTCTAACCTTAGAAAGACACTTCGGAAATGATAGCACATCAGTTTTGGCATGCTTCTATGAATTATGAAACACGATGGGTTATATATGCGTTTAAAAGTAAACTGACAAATGTTGAAAAATTAATTTTAATATTAGTGAAATGTGTGAACGTGTATATAATAATACATAGGTATGATAATTTATGCAGCACGTTTTAATGCATTTTTAATATATAGCTGCGTTCAATAACTGAAATAGCCGAAATTGCTGCACAAATAATTAACGAAATAGTTATATAATTATAATGAGCACAAGGCAACGCGGGATAATTGCTTGCCGATTAAAGTGATCGATATTACATTTACCAAAGTCCATATTATAGATTAATATATATAGTTGCATTAATATTTATAATTCAAATTATAAGTCAATTTAATTTTGCAAGAGATAATAGAGAAGTCGTAATAACATAATGAAAACCGTGAAATACATTAATCCTGTACCGGTGATCCATCATAAATTTCAATGATAGTCCTGTGGTAAAAGAGCCTCTGCAACTTTTCGAGGTACAAGGCCATCACGCGCACGAAAAGAAGTGCCACCTAATTAAAGGCTATTATTTTTAAACGAATTCCCAGAATTTATCGCGGCGCATCTGTCACAGAAGTAGATTCGAGAGGCGAGGGAGAGCAGAAGATGCGCGAATGGGATTAAGTAAGAAATTACCAGCCCTTTAGAAATTTCACCGTAGTAATTGCGAGTTGCGAAGTCAATCGGAGAGCTCTTAATCCTCGAACGCATGGCCGAGATTAGGTGGTCAAGCGTCGCAGTCCCTCAGAATTGCTCTGCGCGTGACGTATGTACTTCTTATCTCACCGAGATGAAGAGGAAGAGGGAGAAGCAGAGAGAGAGAGAGAGAGAGAGAGAGAGAGACGAGAGGCGGCTGCCCGTCGTTCGTTGGACTACTGCGCAACGAGGACTTCGTTAACGTGTTTCCATTTGCAACTGATTGGGGAGGACGTCTCGACTGGAAGCAAAATCAGAAATATAATCAATATAAACTGGAATGTGTATTGCAAAAATTGGAATTCTACTCGGTACTTTAGAAATATTAAACATATGATTATCAGTACAATGATCCTTTGATTAATTTATTAACAAATATATTTGTTATTATTTCATATTGATATATTCGTATTTTATAAACCTTTTTAAACCGCTCGGCCTTGAATAGTTTCTTAATATTTAAAGATTGTAACATCGTTATCAATACTGCAAAAAAATTTGTATGTTTAAACGATAGCATTACCAACGATTTCGGATAAAAAAACAGTTCATAAACATCACTATTATGTAAATTGATAAATTGAAGCGCTTCATCTTGGTTGCAACAAAAAATAAGAAATCTATTGCTCTTGTTCGTCAGTGATTATATGCATTTGCTGTTCTAATGCGAATGCATTCGCTAGCTTACGAGAAGCTAATCTAATAACTTGTTATTAATGATGCATTTGCTAGGAAAAAGATTCACGCATACAAATATGTCGTGTATAAAGTAATAAATGTATAATAATATATTTATTACAATTTCACGATCGGCTTCGTAATGTATTCGTGTTAGAGGCACTGATATACTTATACATTAAAGCTGTTGATTTATTTTCCAATTTACTTTTCATAATCATTTCATAATTTGATAATTGTATTAGCCATTTCATCATTTATAATTCCACATAATAAATGTAATACTATATAAATCAACGATAGACTATATAAGTCTATTATTCTAATAATATAATTAAAAGTTAATTATTGAAAAAGTTTTGCTTCCCCCTAGAGGAAACTTTGTAATAGTAAAATTTTAAGTTTCGTTAAAGCATTATAGAAACATTATTAAAGATGTTTAAAGTTTAAATCACGTGATTTTAGAAAATGTCTGTGTACGTGCTTGTGCGCGCAGGCGTGTGTGTATCTCGAGAACCATACGGCCGATTTTCGTCGGGCCGAGCTTATTCTTCATCTCGAGCCAAAAAACTGATGTCTTGATTTATTCAAGCTTTGATCGATAACAGTTATATAAAATGTAAATGACTTTTTCAGCATTTCATCTTAAAGATGCATACAATATAAAAGCATATTATTGCAAATGCTTAATTTTTCTCTATATTCATGTCTTTTGAGACTATTTTAAAGTTATTTTCGAGTTAAAAATACAGATTTGAAGATTTCATCGAAATCTAAAACCACTGTGTGGTTATGCAAAAAAATTACAACCATCCATATATCTTCAGCAAATAAATGACTATAATTCATGACTATAGAAGAATGGATTATGGCATTAAAGTGATGGTCCAAGCTTCGGGCGCTAGTAAATCCTGCAACCTCAACTTCTCGTTCAGCTCCTCGTGCTGTCTTCGCGAACGAAACGAGCAGTTAGCATCTAACAGAGCCCATCCGCAGGTGAGGGTCCATCCCGCAGAATCCTGTTTCTACAACTCTAACAGTATATCGAACACAACCCACTGCAGGGACGAAGGAACGGCGACGAAGACGACGGCGCATCGGTGAATCTGGACCAGCAGCATCGTGTGCTGTTCAGCATTATATATATACATCCCTCGCAAATAATTACGGGCCGAATATTTATGACCGAGCCGGACGCGATTCTTCCTCCCGCAGCGAGGCACGAAAGAGAAGAAGAGGAGGGGGAGGAGGAGGCAGACAGGCAGTCAAGCCAAGAGGGAGAGAGAGAGATAGATGCCTGTCCACGGGCGTTCGAAGCACCTAATGAAGACAATTAGCCGGTGGAGAGCCGGAGAGGAAGAAGCTCGAGCTGAGCGTGCGCTCGTGCAAGAAATTATCCCGCGTTCGATGATAAATCGTTAAAATAGTTGCTCGCGCGTATGGTAGTCGCGTTGGCCTGTCTCTCTCCGTGCGCGTGTACCGTAAATATATATACATATATACACGCGTGCGTGTACGCGAGCCGTGTGTAATTATTGCGGCCCGCCGCGCTGATTCACGACGGAATAATAACGATGTCAATGTGATTTAAATTATGTTAAGTAGCTCGCGCGCCAATTACGCGAGCGCCCGTATTTTTTTCTTCGCCCGTCGTTTCGTTGACGCGCAAAATTTTCGCTCGAACGAGAGAGAGAGAGGCGAGGGGCGAGGATATATCTCGAGAAATGAGAGTGAAAGTTTGCAGCGTGCGAGGGCTCATCACTCACGGCGCGGATCTTGTTTTATTATTTTTCGGACTCTCTGACACTGTGCGCGAGGAGTTTTTAGTCGAGAGGCCCTCCTTTCGAGTCGAGTAAATTGAATTGCACATTCGGTCACATTGGATTTTCATCGTCTCTCTCGCTCGTTCTCTCCTCTCCTCGTCATTACGACAGCCATCGCCGTCTCGATGTGACGTATTCGTCATCACTCCCGTGCGGTTTTTTTTACGTTATATTATACAGTCGAGCACAAACCTTAATTAACGCTTCTCGTTATGTGCATGTGTGAAAGCATTAAACTGAACGCGTGTGTAGAGCGCATTTAAACTTCTTTCCATTAATTCTTTCATCTTGCGTGCATTCATATTTCATATTATATATCAAAAATAATTATTGTGAAAAACATTTAAATGAGATAATTTATAAAAAATTATACTTTAATTTCTATTTGTGAACTGCTGACATATGATTGGCATCTGTATGATTTAGTTATATGTATATTATATACTTCACATAGCAAATGATTATTAAAAAATGCAGCTTCTATTTTTATTGTAGCGTATGTACATAAACTAATGACATCATAAAATAGAACGTGCGAAAATATTAATTAACGGTTTTAATATTCAGTAAAATTCAGAAAATGGAACGGCCTGTTATACCACATAAATTAAAAAGCTTTTTAATAAAATTTTTCGCTGAGAATACGATAATTAAGACATGTCAATGAAACCTGTTTTTACGTTTGATTGCCAACTGTGTTTATTTTATCGGAATGAATCTTAAAGCAAATATTTTTTTCACTCAAACAATTTCTGACTTTGCCAAAATGTGATTGAGACCGATAACATTTTTAAAGTGATACGAATAAAAAAAAAAAAACGTTGGATGAAAATAAATCGAGTAACCGAATTCATTTTGACAAGTTAATTAAGTGACGTTTCTCTTCTTTTTTATATATTACGTATTTGAATATCAAATATGAATTAAATTTCGTACAATCTATACATACACTGAAATAAACATTGAAATCATAATATCATTTCATCGCATTCGTAGACCAGATACAGTTCTATCGGTGGTCAACCCGTTAATAAATTTTTTATCGACGTATTCCCGCCTAATTGACCGTTGCCGCGCCAACCACCATACACACATACGATACACACACTCTCGCGGACGGACTATAAATTTCGCTCGAAAGCGAAATGCCAATGGCGCGATCGGGCCCCATAACTCGCAAAAAGCCACGCGCGCGCGCGCGTATCGTCGTATAATTATGAATTACAAACGGACCAAGTCGCGGGTTAATGCAAAGCCGCGCGTCTCGCGATTTATAATACGCGTATAAGTATACGCGAGCGCCGACAAAAGTGTAACGCGCGCCGCTCGCGCATCCTCGCCGAGTTTATAATGACACTTGGGCGCGTATTTAATTGCGCGACGAGAGAGAGAGCGCGAGCGAGGACAGGCACTAATTAAAACGAACGACCTCTCGTCGCTGCGCGCGTACGGCTATAACGGATAGGCGAATCCCGATGCGTTTCTCATTAGCCGAATAGTTATAATAATCGAATAAAAAGGAGGAGCGAACTGTCGTGATTAAAGGCGGCGGCGCGTATAGTGCAGCGAACTCTCGCGCAATGCATATGTGTGTGCGGTACATACACACGGGGAGAATGGGCATTGTCGCGCGTGTGACGGGCGGACGATAGATCATATTTATTCATTGCTCACTTTAATCGCTTATCGGTACAAGCGTGCGCGCGCACAGTGCGTTTGATGCATTCGCGATGAAAGCGCGCAATCGATTTTTCCGAGCGCCGAGCGTCCCGCACGCCCATAAATTCTTCTAAATTGTAGATTCATATTTATTGCAGCGTTGCGAAATAATTAAATCTATTAGTTGGCGCAATGTCTTCTATTCAATCATTTTGTTTTGAAGTAACATACGAATGATTTAATGTTACTCGAATGTCTTATATAGCTTTGTCATAGTAAATAATTTGTATAATAAATAATTAAATGTTGAAACGATTAGTTGGAAGTTTTTCTGGAAAAGATGTGCTGTAGTTAATAAGTGATAGTTGAGCAAAATTTATTAAAACTGGCTAAATCTCGTCGAGGTTTTAATTAAAATGATTGAGCTCATTAAAATCATTAGTCATTGGATTATCAATCAGCCCTACCACACGTGTGTCTAAAAGGCCTTCTTTTCGAATAAAAGTACGAAAAAAAAATTACACTTGTTTATATCGAAAGTGGCACACTTATTTCAGACCGGAATGCAACTAATTTTCGGTCATTAACCGCGCGTGTCGGTCGAAGGCCTCACACATTTTGAATAAAATCCATTAAAATTTCAACGAGGACGTTCAACCGAGAGAGTGTATAGCTTTGAATTGTAGGCACGAAAAACAGCAAATCATAATGCGACATCGAATACGATTAATGCTGAATATCTTTTTGCTCTATAGAATTATAGCAATTACGGGCAGCTTTTTTTCCAATCAATACGTATGTACCGCACAGTAGCGAGTGTTTTTTCATGTTATTTTTTTCACCACACGCCGCACCGTTGATGAAAAGGAAAAAGAAATTAGATTCAAAGTTAAGAAAAGCGAAGACGTTATTCCAGCTCGATAAAAGTGTTCGTCACGGAGCGTGAAACGGCAGAAAGCTAGCCACTAGTGCTATATATACGTTACAATTCAATGTAGTCGTTGCAACAGAGTAATTTTAGGATGCACTCGGCAAGATACAAGCGCTCGGTTTAATTAGCTTACCAGCTTGTCGGACAGAGTGTTGCAATCGAATTTTCGCGCGTATAAGTATACTTATCTAATCGGACCTGGCATAAGCGCACATACACACACGCGTACTGTCCTGTCGCGCGTCCAGGCGCGATAAGCGCGCGCGCGGCAAAAGAGCCTCTCGATAACGAGGCACGCGCAAGCGAGGGTCCGAAACGAAGGAAAAAACAACAACGCAGCGTGCGTATATGCGTGCATAGGGGGGGAAAAATGCCGTCGGACGGCATTCTGTACCGGAAATTTTGCGTCGCTGTCTCTCTCTCTCGCGTGTGCAGCGCGCGCACGCACGCCGTGACATTGTCGACTCGACGTATAGCCTTCAATAATTATACTTCTCAAAGGTCTTTAAACTAATAAGGAGACGCGACTCGCTGCGCGCTCCTCGGGTATACACACGATGATGATGATTCACCGATGAGTCAGTTTTTTTTCTTCGCCTCTTCTCTCGCACTCTCCGCGAGCGCATTGAGCATCGTCGAGAGATGCATGCCGGCGTAAATTATAGCGAGAGACGGACGAGAGTTTATGTGCTTCCTCGCTACTTCTTGTACCTCGTGTGTCTATATATATGCGCGCGGGTTTGACGTGAAAAGCTGACGCAGTTACGAAAATTTTATATTAAACTGCACCGTGCGCGTGAGAGAGAGAGAGACGGGACGTCGACGACGACGACGGCAGGGGGCAAAGTTGCGGCGGTAACATTTTCGCGAAACTTGCGTATTTATCGGGGAAGTCGGCGCGGCGTTACGCGGGCGCGCACGCGCATATATATAGAGCGCAGACTGCGAGGGCGATCATCATTAAAAGTTTTATTCTCTTCGGCTTACGAGTAAACTTCCGGTATATTGCCAGATGTCGATCTCTCTCTCGCGCGCGCGCTAAACTTGCAGCCGGAATTTATTTCGTATTGTGTAATAATCTTCAGAACTCGCATTACGCAACGGATATATATACAAATAGGTGGTGCTTGGAAAAGAGATGGCATTTTGTATTCGTTTTGGTGAGATATTCTTTATTGCATTATGTGTTGTACAAATTTCTATAATATTTTGATAGATTAAATGAAATCGTAATGGGAATGATTAATAAAGTAGTAAGATGATATATAAT
This sequence comes from Torymus flavipes, assembly GCA_030522905.1. Lineage (NCBI taxonomy): Eukaryota > Metazoa > Arthropoda > Insecta > Hymenoptera > Torymidae > Torymus > Torymus flavipes. Next base: position 8,642 of record JAPYZO010000636.1, on the reverse strand, counting down.
TTAATTAATTTCTTGGGAGATTGTGAAAATGTACTTATGTATCTACCGGGTGAAGTTATAGCAATAAAGAATAATAATCGATCAATTATTTCGAAATGGCTAAATCTATTTTTCAATAGACGCGTATAGATGTATAATTAATCCATCAGAGCGTTTAGTACGACTCATTAATTTAATTGGCAATTAACGTTATAATGCGAGTTCGGGCTAAGAAGCTATATAGCCAGTTTCTAGAGGACAACAAAACCCCGGAAGGTAACTCTTTCTACCGCAACTCGAACATGTTCAAATCTGCATCGTGAATCACCAATTATATACCTTTGCACACGAGAGCCACCGGACGTGTCACTGACTCACACATATACAGACAAACAAACAAACACACACACACGCAGATCTCGTCATGTCGTAGTCGCGCGTCACACGTGGCGTCACGTACTACCTGTTCGCGATAGCGCGACCCGCGGGAATTTCGAATGCAGAAACAACGAAAGGCTATTTTCGAGCGGCGACGGTGGCCCCATCAGCGACGATGTGCAGTTAAAATGTCATTCTCTCGCGTCATTGTTCGGGCCTAAAAGCAAACGCGAGCTGATTGAGCAAGAAGCTCACCCATTCTCTCTCTTCGTATAACACAGGGGAACCGCTATATATGCGCGCGCCGCCGAGAGTTAAGTACTCTTTCGCACGGAGTTATAGAGCATTGCCGTGTGGCGGTTCGCCGAATTGAGATTTCGATCGTCGCAGATTGTTGAACTATAAATCGTCGAGCGCTCGATAAAGGTACATTGGGGGTATGCGAGGTTGCGAATGCTATTATTTAAATTTGATTGAACGTATAAATACTTACAGCGAGTGAAAGTGTTAGCGCGGGCCGAGTGAATTTTCAATCGGGCCCAATGAATATTTCATTCGTGTGTAAAAATGCGGCGCAATTTGAGGAGAGTTCACAAATTAAGAACCGTAATGATATTCGTTTTTCAAAAGCCTTGAGAGATTCACCGAATTTGGGTTAATGGTAGGATTGATTTTCTCATCAATGATTAAATAACAATTTTTAATTTCGTAAAATTTAATATAGGAAGATTGAACACCTATAAAGAAGAATTAATTGTTTACTAGTGTAAACAACATGAAATTTCAAATGAGTAAATATATGGAAGTTCAACTATTCCATATTATAATATATCCCCTTTATCATCTCAAGAATGCAGTAAAATAAAGAATAGTATAGTTTTCAAGTTTATGTAAATAATTTGTTAACTCTATATTTGACTATCATAATAACACACCGCAAGTCCCATAAACCAGTTGAACCTCAAATCATCATAATCGTCAAAATTACAAGTTATATCATCCCCTCGCGCGGTATAATACGCGGCAATGCGTACAATCCTAAAAACGTCTGGCAAAAAGCGCTGGAAACGATTTCCTTAATACATTCTTAAATATCCCGACCATTCTCAATAATTATACCGAGCGAAGCTGCGCAGCGCGCGCATTATCAGACTTAATTCCAGGTAGCAGCGTTTCAGGAACGAATGAAGTTCTCACTGCTCGCGCGGTGCGGTGCACTCGTCCGTATTTCTTTTCTCGTCCCTCTCGCTGGCTCTCTCGACCAACGACAAAAAAGTCCGGGTAATCAAGCGGCAATGCTTACTCTTACTTTATTTGCCTTATTAAAGCCACCTATCCGCGCCTTGTTTTTCCCATCCTACCGCACTGCCGCTAATACAACTAAAACCCATATGGGCGCAAACGCATTTTCCTGTGGAGAACGACGCGCCTCGTCATGGTACATACGCATATGTATATACACACATCAGGCACGCGCAGATTTGCCGTCGTGGCACACACGCTGATGAATCGAAGAGGAGTGCGCTGCATCAATTTGGACCACCGGCGGGACCATCGCTCTATCATCTGCGCGCTCTCTGCTTAATGGCCAGCGCCTGCACGGTAGTGATTCTTTTCTCGCCCGCTGTTGATGCGTGCTCCTTCTTTTGCGCTTTTGCATATTAAAGTGTCGCTTTATTAAGCCACTCGTGTGTGTGTGTGTGTGTGTCCCCGCGCTGTATGTCCATCGCGAGCGAGTTCGCCATCACTCATTCTGAATATTAGCCATGTCACTCATTGCGCGCTGTAGCGTGAGTTAGTCTTTTTTTCTTCTCTATCGTTTTTTAAGGAGTGGCATTCCCAATGCGATTGTAAATTTAACGTTGTTTTTCTGCTCGACGATTTTGAGGAGAGGATTTCGATGTGTTTTGATGAGAACTCTATATATTTTGATTACACGATTATACGCTATTGTTATAAACTCCTCTATAATGACATTTTGCAGATTATTACTATAATAGTTGTATACAACTATGAAATTCCTTTAAAAACAGAAGCGGTTTATAAATTTAAAATAAATTCTCAAAGGCACATCAGCGATCATGAATCACTACCAATTTCCAAACCTCCTCTAATTAATATCGCGCTTACAATATATATATATAGAAAACACAAAATTCGAACTACGATTCTAATAATCGCCGGATTAAGTTCACCGTCAAACCCATCACTATACACATATACACCACTCTAAACGTTCAGTGCTCATGCGCGCGCGCGCGAGCACTCATTTTAATCCCCGCTTTCGCTATAATCAATGATCGCTTTCCAAAAAGGCTTGAAAATCGCGCGCCGCGCTGATCAGCTCTCCCTCCGGGGCGGGATATAATGTTTCGACCGCAATTCCACTACTCGCGCGATTGTGAACACGAGAGAAACAAAACAAGCTATCGAGAGCCTCTGCCCCCTCCCACCAACCGCCATCGTTTCATCAAGCGCGCGCTAGCTGCACATACACAGCACACACACATACACAGCTCACCGCAACGAACGTGCGATCGTACAAACCGCAAAATTACGGAAAATATTACGTGTACAGCGGCGCGCGTGATTGAGGTGCCCCGGAGGCCGAATTTTAACGAATGAACTCTTTAATAGCCTCTCGCTCGTCCATTAGTTTTGTTGCTATATGTAGTGTACGTATAGGTATGTTATAAGAGTTGGCGCGTTGATTTTTCGATGGGGAGGATAAAATCGAGTGTACATATATATAGGCGTACGCGAAAAACGAAAGTCTCGAGAGAGCTCTCGTACGTATGTAGTGCATTACATACGTAGACTCGCGCAATTACACGGAACGGTATGATTTCGAACGAAATTTTCACGCAGAGTTGTAAAGAAAATGGTTCGTCGGCGTAATTGTTTTAATGCGCGGCATGTACGCGCGCGAGGCTCTCTCGCACTGCACGGGCGGTGTATTTTCTAGTACTATAAACTAACTTCCAGACAGGCTCTTCTCGCGCCGTGGGCAAAACAATTACCTATACGCTATGTGCCGGGAAGTGCATTGAAAACGAAACGCTGCTCGCAACAGTTTCTTACTTCGCAACGAGGTTCGCCCCTACATACATATCAACGCCCTAATCTCGCGTAAAAATACCTGTGTGCGTCATGACTTCTGTAGCGTGCTAATTGAATTCACGAAATTCATAAAAATACCCTGCCAGTTATAATATACGGTGCGTATTATATGTACGTATAGCCTTAAGGAAAGGAGAAAAACTTGAACTCGACCATGCTGCAGCTGCGCCGGATAATCGGAACGTGTGTGTGTATTATATATATACACAGCGTGGCGGTGGGTTAGCCCCATAACTCCGGGTATATCTTCAAAACAAGGCATTAGAGGCTGGCTCAAATTACAAGCTGTAAAACCGCACTAAATAGCGGAGTTATCGAGCGCGCGCGGCCAGACGTATACGAGGGAAGGGGGGGGGGGAAGCAGAACGAGGGACCGGGAATTCTAGATTTCTGACCCTGGCACACACGTGAGCCTGAGGCTTGTGCGACCGGTCTGCGCCTATAATACGGACGGATAGAGCCGAACGACTGATAGATGCGCGTGCACGTGAAGAAGCGAGACGTAGGGGGTATACGGATAGCTGTAGGGATTCTTATCGCACAGTCGAGCTTAAAAATCAGTAGCTCTTATACGTATAGGAGAATGTAATTTTATCAATGACTGATATTGCATTATAGAGATGGGAAGTGAGTGATAAACGTAAATTGAAAATGTATATATATAAGTTTGAATGAGGCGCCCAGCGGTAGTTAAAATTGCCACTCCATAAGCAGTTCCTGAGTACTTCTATATACACTGTAACGTGCATGCGGTCTAACAGTTTGCTGTAACTTATTAGTTAGAAACCTAACAGGTAACTAATATTCATGTACAGTAAGTCTTTCTGTTGAGACTAAACCTTTAAATTGTCTGCTCAAACTGGTGATATTTAATCTTCATATTATCTTAATTAATACTCAGAAATATAGGTTCTTTTTTTGTTGCAAAGTATGCAATACCTGTAAGTTGAATTTATAGTAAGAAGAAATTGGCTATTATGCAAATCAAAGCCATATTAATTCATTGCACCTTGTAAATATTCTAGTTTCTAATAAGTGTTACAAAAAAAAAGTTTATCTAATCTGCCTTCATTACTCTCGCATTATTCATGTATATTTGATAAGAAAATTATTTTCACATATGCGGTTTCAAAAACATTTATATTTCTTTTAAAAAACCGACATTTCTAAGTACGCGCAACCAGCTATACATATATAAATAAGATAATTTTATTTTTACAGAAACATAGCGCAAACACACCATTCGAACCTCGACTATCCGAAATTCCTCGTCACGAGGAACTTACATCTACACCACACGGCCTGTGTGAGAAGCTAACACGCGGCACATCCTCGGACTCGAAAACCGGTATCCGTGCAGAGCAGAGGGAAGCGGGAGAAGAGTCCCAGGCTCGCTTGGTTCAAGGAGGAGGCGAAGGAGGAGGTAAAAGGACGAAAGAGCGCGCGCAGAAACGGGGGTTAGACGAGAGCGATCGCCAATAATCGGTTTAAAGAGCCTCGTAAACGCGCTCTCTCTCTCTCCCTTGCAACTCTGTCAAGCGCCCGTTGCGCGTTCGCGCAAGCGCTATCTATATACGTATAGTGCCGTGATTATGCGTTCCAGCGCCCGAGGCGAGGATACGCGAGAGCCTCTTCACCCCTCTCCTTCTCTCCTCGAGAAAAAGAGTGAGAGAGACGGAGCTGTATACGTGTGCCGGCCCTTGACGTGTAATTTATAAATAAACGGCTCGTGGACATAATTTTAAATTAGGATATAAAAAGATCGGGGCCGCGTGCGCGTTCTCGTCTTCTTAACGAAGCTGCAGCGCATAGCCGCACTTTCTTCCCCGTGCTTGGTTTTTTCTGCGCTGGCCGCGTGCATGCGGCGTTTCGGAGGTGTATATAGAGTGGAGAGCAGGAGACGATCGATTCGAGGCGACTCATTGACAGCGTAACTGCAGTGAGGAGATAAAATGACTTGTTACGCAAGTGACATGGATTGCTTTTTCGAGAGCGCGTCCATAAGATGCGTGGCTACGAAACTGTAATTGAGTGGAATGTGAAATTAGAAATTTTAATTTGTCTGGTTTGGTAGGGAAAATAGTGCTAAAAAGGTGTCCGTGGATTGAGGAGAAATTTTATACCTTCTTCGCATTATTTATTTTTCATTTCTTAAGAGCTTTATTTATTCCGTAGATTATAGTTTAAACTATCTTGAATAGTGCTGCACGTAGTTATTGTCATAATTTCGATAAATCATTACGATTAGAAAATGTTAAGTTATTTTCAAGACAAGACAAGATTCTTTACATTCTCGTCACCAAAATCTTGATACTTTATTGAAACTGTATAGAAATATTGTATCGATTATTATCTTGAGGCAAGAAAATACAATATCAAGATTAATCTTCCTATATCATACAACACTAATAGTGAAAAGCATTTGCGAGACGTACGTATATCTACTAAATTTACAATATTAAGGTGTATGTATATATTTTTAAACATTCATTTTTCTCTAATCCCGCAATAATACTGAAACATACGACGCTCAGTTTATCATCGTCACACGCATACACACACACAGCCAATTATCTGAAAACTTCAGCGTCCTGCTAATAAATTCCATTTTTATCTGCCGCTTGTCTTATACGCGTGGCAAAAAGAAGTTTATAGGCCAGCTCGTGCCATGCACGAGAAACAACACCACCGTGTAGCTGCTGCGTGCACACACACACGCGCGTGTTGCGTCACGGCCCTCCGGCTAAAACAAAGGGGAATTTTGAGATGGCAAAAATTTTCCGCCTCTCTCTCTCTCTCTCTCTCGACTAAGCGGAAACTGTCTCTCACGCTGACTTCTTGAATGCATTGTGTTCGCGGGCCAGAACTCAATTGCGCCCGAATCTATATATACAAGCATCGGCATTCCAGTGTCATGTCGAGCACGTACGCTCGCGCATATATATGCATTCCTGAACTACGGCAGCGCCGACGCCGCCTACGCCGCCCCCCGGCCGCGACGACGACGGCTTTCTTCTTTTTGGCAAAGCTCGTTAATAAAAGACAATGGCCGCGTATACGCGCGCGAGTGCACTTGAAGCATTTTAATTCTACGGCGACATTTTTTTCTTCGTTTTCGGTTTGTTAACGAGGCCGCTGCGAAATTCTTGTTCTTGCGGTTAGCGCTGTATACTGGTATACTCAAACGGTGTAATACCGTATCCTAATATAGTATGCCACCAAGTAATTTATTGAACTTAAAATAAAATTAAAGTTGATTATGATTATTTAATAATCATCAAAGGATGAATTTCAGCCCCTCGTATCGTTTTCGAATCTACGATCGAATTCCGCACGCAGATATTTCCGCGCATACCGTACCCGAAATTCTCTATATATAAACGCCGCATGTATTCGTCCGATTTTACGAGTTCGGTTATACACGCTTTGGTCGTGGGGAATGCTTACCACGTTTACTATTTTTTTAGCAATTAAAATTGCCCGACGGGAGTCGCGTTCCTCTCTCTCTCTCTCTCTCTCTCTCTCTCTCTCTCTCTCTCTCTCTCTCTCTCTCCCTCTGTGACCCTCTCGCGCACGCACACGTATATACACGGAGCGGCGTTAACGCGCTTTCGCGCGTGCCAAAAATTTGAACCGCTCGGAAAACTTTGGCATGCGCGCCTAACCCGCGACGACGGCGGCGGTATATAGCTGCAGTTTAAAGTGCGCGGCGTGCCCACACGCCGATCTTTACACGCGTGTTTATGCCTCCGCGCATGTTATTATCACACTCTCCTGCGCGTATATGTTTGCTACGTTGTGTGTATAGGATGTAAGGTTAGTCTGTTGTAATCGGCGAGACATAATTATGCCAGGTTAAATAAACTTGATCCAACAGGGTGGACTGACTCATTGGACGTTTCGAAATATAGTTAAATGAAGTGCAGGAGTTTACGTTGCGTGCGTATTATATACGGAAAATTCGAATTTATGACTACTTTCTGACAAAATTATTTATTTTAACAATATTTTCGCTCGTTTATGGAACAAATTTCATTAAAACGAATTATCGTAATTCATAAACGCGAAGTTTTAAACTTAGTCATTTGGGTATACAGAAATGACTCCAATAAGAAGAAAACTACCAATGGAATTTACAGCGAGTGTGATAAATACCCGAAGAAAATTTTAACAAGTATGCTCAACAGCACAACTAGCGCATACTTTCCGAGGCATCGCGATAAAATAACGACTTTACAATCTCCCGCGCACGGCTGGTCTCTCAAAATGAAGCAACTCTCGCGCGGAGAGTGCAAATAAATGTATAGCCGCGTGGCGCGCCACTATAAGCGTCGGAAACTCGTAAATTCAATTATGCAAACGTCTATCCCGCGACTCGATCAGCGCGAGAAGAGTGAAAAGAGCGTGCGCGCACGGGGGGAGAAAAAAGCGGCGAGCTGTCGACTCCGTAATCATCGTACTGTAAAAGGCTCTCGCGCGCACGCTCACACCGTGCATTTACCGCCGCCGTCGTCGTCGCCGCACATCCGAGATAATGACGCCCGACAGATATAGAAGAGCTTGCTGACGCGACGATCACCTTTTTCCTTATCCCTCCCAACTCCGCGGCGTGTTTTTCTTTTTCATTTTGGCGTAACCATCGGAAAACCGCGGTAGCTGTGCGTACGCGCGCTCGCGCGATTTCACGCAGCTGCGGAAGGAATTTAAACGACCTGCGGCTTCGCGACGAGGGAGAATGAGCTGGTCGAACGATTCGACAACGACGCGCGCGCTTGTAGTTCGACGCAAAAAGTCACGCAGCTCACATGATGATGGCTCGGGGATTTTTTACGAGGTGGCGGAACAGCTGGGTGATGCTGCGATGCTGCTGTTGCTGCTGCTTCGCCAAAGTCAAATAAACGTCTTTCTCAGTCGAGCGCTTATTACGCGCCGAATGTCGTTTCGTTAAATTTAACGGCGCGCGGCGGTCATGCGTATATAGTAAGTTTTTTTGGGAGGGAATGAATCGATGCTAGGTAGTTTTTACGGCGATGAGTTTTCATAAAGTATATCTTAGTTATTCAAAAGACTTGTTTTATAATAGGTTTACATTCCGTGGCGATGGTTTAAAAAATTTAGTAAAAATCTTTCGGAAAATATTATATGTGAAGACTATTTGTTATACA
>JAPYZO010000635.1:0-41820 GCA_030522905.1 Torymus flavipes | reverse complement strand
CATTGGCGTCGAAGAAGTTTCGTAATAAGAGTGGGTGCGAGTTTTGGGAGGGTTAGCCCAAAATAAAAAAAAAAACTTTCGTTTATAATATAAAAATAGCTTCCCTTTACCTTCCTTTATTTCACGATGAAGCTTTTTTTATTCCAACATTATTTATCCAACTCCAGCGTTCATTACTTCTTCTGCAAAATCTACTATCAGTATACCACCCTCATTTAGATAATTACAGAGGAAGTAATGAATGCTGGAGTTGGATAAATAATGTTAGAATAAAAAAAAAGACGCGAAGAGAATGCTTTATCGCGAAATAAAGGAAGGTAAAAGGGAGCTATTTTTATGTTATAAACCAAGCCAGCTATATATTATACGTTTTATAATTGTTATTCAATATTAAAATGCAAACGAGCAAATGGTCTTTGCGGTGCAATGAAAACTTATTACTTTAATCAACCGTAGCTTATTTCAGTCCGGTATATATAATTTGCCTGATGTAACCTTTGCACGACATGCTTTCACGCATATTAAAAACTTTAATTTTGCAGAATCGGATAATTTAAATTCTTGTACTTGGCGCTCGAATTATTCATCCCGCGCTCGAGCGAAGTACAGAAACATAAAAAAATCGGTGCATAAGGCATATTTGTTTGATAAAAGTAGCTGTGAATCACATACAATACATTTTTCTTCATCGCGAGAAATGTCAGGATAATAATTTATAATTTTTATCCGGGACCAGAATGTTCCCATAACAACGCCCAGCTTAATTTCAAAATATTCTGCGTGTACTCCGGATTTCCAGATTATAAGTACGCATTAGCGCATGAAAAATAAAATGTAAAATTTTCTCATTATTTTTCCAACAATGCAGGGATTTTCTTGTTTATAGAAATTAATCCGACGTAAATCATTATATGAATTGATGTAAAACCCACCTATATGAATCGATATTTCCTAATCCCCCAATTAACCCAAAAAAATAATCCAAAACAACGCTCCACCCCATCAATAACTTCCCCCCTATAAAACCCTCCCCAACAAAATCACTCACCCTCCAAAATATAACCTCCCTCTCCTTACAATTCGCATCATGACGCTGCCGCCGGCGGCGGCTACCCACCGCATGTATACACACACGCACTTGCCAAGGCCGCTCTCTTTCTCGCGCGCGCGCAGCCTACTCCTCCTCCTCCTGCTCGCGTCTTTCGTCATCGGCCGTTTCCGCCGATGCTCGGCGCGCGCGCGCGTCTAAATTTGCGCTCGCTCGCTTGCGCCGGCGGCGGCGGCCTTCGCGATCGCGGCCACGAGCTCTTACGAAAGTCAAGTTCAAGGCCAGCCAGATAGCCGCCGCCGTCGTCGTCGGCGCGGCGAGCCGCAAAATCCCCACCACTGTGCACTCCAGCACGCGCGAGCCAAGCGGGTGGGAGTGTGTGTGTGTGTGCGGCGGCTATCGAGAGTGATGATGCGAGGGAGGAGGAGGAGAGAGAAAGCGGCTTTCGAGGGGGGAAAGGGTGGGTGAGTAGCTGGACTTACGCAACCCTTCACGGGTACCGTTATATGAAAGAGAGTGTGAGGTGTGCTGTTGTTGATGGTTTTTTGCTTTTGCAAGGTGGAAGCGATGCATGGGCGGCTGGTATATATAGGTATGGGGTTTGGAGATTGTTGTGGACCTTGCGGGACTTTTCGTTTGAGGCTTGGGAATAGATGATTTTCGTGTAGCAGAGCGTAGACTAATGATTTATTATTGTTTTATAAGACAATTTTTCATAATTATAGTAGTTTCATTGGAATAATAAATTTATGACATGACTGATGAATAAGTAAATTCTAAAACACTTTGCGACTCGCGACAATTATTCCGATAACAAAGTATCAAACAGTGAGTCACGGCCGAGCGCGCAGAGTTCAATAAAATTGAGTTCCATAGCGCATTGCCGGGCGAAATGTTTATCTGAAAAACATTTTTTCAAAAGTACGCGTTATCCAATACTCCTATTTACAGTACTGGTAATCGCTCCATAAACAATGTAGCTTTAACTAATAATAATACGCGTTGCGCTCGAACCACATTTATTATCGATTTTCGCATTATGACGCTCCACATTATTTTCATACACTCAATGCACTCGAAACAATGTTTTCGCATTTAATATCTTTCAAAAACATGACTCGGCGTGCTGTTTCGCCAAAAACTATATACTTAAAGGCGTTTAACGATGGGAGATTTTTCCAGTCCTTGCGGCAGTACCTTCGTAAAACGTCGATAACATTTATCTACATAACCGTGCAAAGTTGGAAGTGCAATTTTGAGTCGCGCTCGAGTAAGTTTTTCAACGCTCCGCCACACTCCAGTGCTATTATTATAATAATTTTTTTTAACATTAACTTTAGAGGGAGAGAGAGAGGAAAAAAATTCATCCTTTAACAAACATATATCCACACACATACGTGTGTTTTTTTCCCACCTTCGTCTCGGAAACGCGTTCGAGCGCTCACGCGTGCCTTCGATTTTTATCGCATCGGCATAGAGCAGCGTGTGCTCTCGTTTTTTTCCTTTTTTTCGCTCTCTCTCTCTCTCTCTCTCTCTCTCTCTCTCTCTCTCGAGCGAGCGAGCGAGCGAATGGCTTTACTTCGTTTGCGTTGGCGAAGCTCCTCGCATGACTCGCCATTCCACACGCCTTCGCTTATCTGCTTTAAAAAGCTTTTTCTTTGAGTGCCGAGAGAGGAAAGAGAGAGAGGGTTTTTTAAAAAAACGCTGCTGACTCTTTCGCTCTCTCGCCTCGTTTATTCTCTTTCCTCTTTTTTCGATGAGCTATCGCTCGATGAATATATTTTCAATTAGACGGAGGCTTTGTCGCTCCTTTTGCCGGCAGGTTGAGCATTAATAAAATCCCCTCGATTCTAATTTATAATGAAAAATTTTTCTATATGCGATGTGTACATAATAAAGAGAAAAAAAAGAGGTTGCGGTATACTTCGTATTTAATATTATCCCGCATCGCGTGATTATAATTTTATCGAAAGTTGAATGACTGGCAGAGGATGTATGGGAAAAATCTATTTGCGCCGCGGCTATTTTTCCCTCGATATTATTTACATTGACCTTTTTTGTTTACAATGTTATTAAAATGCTGCACGATATAACGCAGGCGTGTTCTTTTTTTTCGCACAAACTGCGCAATACTAAACTTACAAGGTTTCACTGTAAATAGTACAACGTACATCATGCGCGGGAAGCTCCGCATAAAAATTATACAAAGTTATTTCTCATAAATATTTCAACGTTATATTCATTTTTTCATTACCCATCCTCTGTTCTCTCTTTTTTTTTTCTTTTTAATTCATCGCTAATCCCCTGGAAAATTTTCAATGAACTTGCTATAAACACCATCAATCGGCTTTATAAATGTACACTCCATTCAATCCATCCTCATTATGTCCTCCCACATCACCGAATTTTCTCTCGACGTCGTCACGCAAAAAGCCCAAAGATAAAACGCGTTGCGACCTCGATCTCGCACCGGCGAGCCAGCCGCGCGCACAGTCGTCGAGTTTACCAATTGCTTTACCGTGATTCAAATTGCCCCCTGAACCAAATAGCACCGTTCCACTCTAATATTATTGCAATTGATGTAATCGGGCCAAGCGACGGCGGTGGCGGTGCACGTATATAGCTACACAGCAGCAGCGTCGTCGTCGTCGTCGCTGCTCTGGTGCAGCGTGTCTTTTTTTTGCAGCTCTCTTTAGACGCCCTGTGATTCGAAAGAGGGTCTCTGCGCTTTTGTCGCGCTAATTTTGAAATATTACGGTACGAGGATGCTGGAGATTTTAGAGGCGTGAATGTGGGTGTGGTTTGGGTATATGGTATTAGAAGGTACAGGGTTGACGGTTTTAAAAAAGTTTTGGCATTAATTGCTTTATAATGATTGATCATTTGACGATGTGTAATTAATGACACCTTTGTGAATGAAGAAAAGCTTTATATTTATAGCAATATTATGCGACTTTAGTACCTTTCATAATAAAATAAAATATTAACACTGATATAATATTTTACGTTCTTGATGGTGATCCCCGACTTATACATCCAAACCTTATCACGGTATACCCAAATTTTCTCCTTAAAAAAACGCACGGAAAACATTCTTCCAGTCTGAGATAAGCATCCGCGCTGCCGCCAGCGTATACAGTATAGTACCGTCACCGCGAAAGAACTCGAGCATCAAGTCGCAGCAGCAGCCGCCGCCGCCGCGTCGTTAAAAGAACTCTCGCGATGGGAGCAAAGAGAAATAAAGAACTGCGCGTCTATTTCCAACATCGTGCGTGTGTATACGAGAGTAGCAGCAGCTGCCGCTGCTGCGCGGATTTGCGAATTCCTGGAGCGAGCGAGCGGTCTGCTAAAAATGTTTTCGCATTAGTCGCGCTTAAAAATAGTGCGCTCGCGAAAAAAGTGCAGTAGTAGTCTGCGTATTGACGGACTTCAAAGCGCCGGAACGCGCGCGCGTGTGTGTGTGTGTGTGTTTGCAAGGAGAGCGTACCTGCGTGGGATTTATTTTCGAGCGGGCGTTTCTTTAAACCCCCCGTGGTTAGTATTTTTTTTCCTCGTCGGAGGAAATCTGCGCAGGTTTAGAATTTTTCGAGGCGGGATTCACGCGAGGGTCGTGCGTATGGTTAGGAGTCAGCTTTTCTAAATTGGTTGAGATAAATTTTGTTGCTACGAATGTTCGTAAAAGAATTTATTTATAACGTTTTTATTTTTCTGTTTTGGCAGGTCTGTATGATGTCCGGTGGCGCCTCTGAAAGCATGATCGGGAATAGCAGGACGTTACCAAACATCAAGCAAGAAATCGACAACCCTACCACGCCCACGCAAAATTATCAAGTCTGCTCGCCGACCACGACAAATTTGCAGCAGCAGGAGGTACGTATCCATTAGCGTTATTGTACACTCGAGTCGCAGTGATTGTGACTTTTGCATCGGTTTCCATATCGTGTTTACAGTAATGCAGCGAACGACCTTGATTAATTATTTTCGATTTGTTTATTCAGACAAGATATATATTGAAATCATCTTATACTGAATAAGTCAACATTTCGTTAATTAAGTTTACATATTTAGATAAAGGATTATATTGTTCCAATTGAACTGCAACGCGCATCGCGATAAAATATTGTTTAAAATACCTTTTTTATTCTTAAGAAAAAAAAAATCAATTACGACCTAAACCATGTATTTCCCATTAAATACCGTAACCACCAAATCACTCATACCATCCCTCTGAACTATCAACCCAGCGAGATTCACCCTCTCACTAACTCGCTCTCTCCGCTTTGCCCCTTAGTCGCTGCAGTGCACGAAGATGGACATGCCGGATTACGGGGGCAGCGGCGGCAGTCCCGGCAGCCCGGAGATGCATCATTGTTCCTCGACGACGCAGCCGCTCGGCACCCCAGAGGTAATTCACACATACACACACATACACCTCTATAAACTACGTGCACGCGCGCGCAAGCACCTGCCGTTCCGGCTAATTATTCAGCGAGTTTGCCGAAGGGGCTGATTAACTTCCCGTGTCGATGGCGCGCTATATAGCTTGTGTGTGTATACATAATGTCGGAAGCGCGTGCACGGGCCGATGAAAAATGCAAAAGGGCGAGGAGCATGGTTAATGGCGTGTCTTCGCTCTGGGTGTGGGGCTTTGAAATTGTTGTTTAATTCTGTATGGTTGTTTAAACTCGCGGTGTTACAACGCGGCGAAGTTTGGATGATGACGTGTAAGATGTTGAAGGTGCTTTGGTGTCGGGTCGATTGATAAGCTTGTTTATTGATACAAGATAATTGTGGGAGTTTTAGGTTTGCTGTCTAAATTAATACGTTTTGAGACACGTGTCCCTGTCATTTTTTTTCTTCGCAATATTCGCAACGCCGGAGCGCGTGTGTAAAGACCATCGCGCGGGCTATATTATACGCACGATGTAATTATTTATCGCGTTAGCCAAAGAGGGTAATTAGCTTCCTCGTACTTTTTTAATGTCAACACGATGGTCTCGCTATCGATCTGTCGATCTATTTTTACCTATAATGTAATCAGCTTAATAGTGCTTATATAACTATACAAAATCCATTTTAAAATTTTAAATGACTCATTTTTAATTTGTCCCGCGGCTATTAGCGCACACGATACTTTCGACTTTTAATTTTAAACTACTAATCTTGGTAATAGCTTTAACGACATTACAATAAGCCAATTATGTTTCGCAGGACGGTGTGAAGGAGGAGGACATGATGCCAAGGAGGCTGTGTCTCGTCTGCGGCGACGTGGCGAGCGGCTTTCACTACGGGGTCGCCTCCTGCGAGGCTTGCAAGGCTTTCTTCAAGCGCACGATACAAGGTAAGAGAAGTCTTAGCGCAAAGCTCGCGCCTCGTACGAGCTTGCCGCCGCTCCTCCAGATAGCACTGAACAATTTTGCCTGTCTTGCGTCGCTGTTACACCATATGATGTGCTGCGCGCATCATACACAGTCTAACGTACATGTGGTCGTTCATTAATACCTACGTTTTGTCAATATTCTAGTTTATATAGAAATATGTATATGTTAAGTGAGTGTTTCTAATACGTGATTAATCCCACACTCTACAAACCAACTGCACAACACACACGCACAGAGAAATAGAAACGAGCGCTACACTCGTGTATATAATCTCACTGACAATAACAAGCGCGCGAGATGAAAGAGAGAGACAGGCAAATTGTGTATTTGTGGCCGTGTGTGTGTGTGTGCGTGGTCAGTCCTATCTGGCGAAGAACTGCGAATATAATGGTAAAGTAGCCAGTAACTTCACAGGTAATATCGAGTACACATGCCCGGCGAACGGCGAGTGCGAGATCAACAAACGCAGACGCAAGGCCTGCCAGGCCTGCAGGTTCCAGAAGTGCCTCCGACAGGGTATGCTCAAGGAGGGCGTCAGACTGGATCGCGTCAGGGGCGGACGACAGAAGTATCGACGCAGCACCGATCCCTACGTGCCTGGAAAGTCCATCACCCTCGAAGGTGAGTTGACAATGCTTTAATTCTTTTATTGAAAGTTAAGAGGGGAAGGTTTTTTTTACGGTTTGAGGATAGTGTTTTTTTTATTTCTTATAATCTTTTTTTTTTTGTGGTACAGTTGAGTTTTATAGAAAAGATGGGAAAGTAAAAGTAAACAAAGCAGAAGTTGATGAGATTAGTTCTGTCATGGACGTGTAATAAGGGTCTTTAGTAAATCTATGAGCTTACTTCGTGAGTTGCTTTCAGAAGTGTTTACTACTCCCAGAGTGATTTTTAACTTTTACGAACAATATTAAGTTTTCAGATCGGTCAGGTTTTAATGAAGTAAAATTATTCATGGCGTTTGGTATTAGCAATATTATACTTCTTAGAAATATATTACGAATTTCATAAAAATTAAAATTTTTTAACAAAGCTTTTTAGATAAAAATAAATTGTAATAGACTTTTATTTTTAAAAAGTGAACTGAACAATAAGGAAATAACATAAGGAATTCGAATTAATCCATCATCCTATGAGTAATAAACTTTAAGTTTATACAATTCTCAAAATAGATTAAGTGTTTTGCTTTTCGTGAAAACGTAATCTCTTCTTTCCTTGCAAATAACGAAGTGATTATCCGAAATAACTCCACAAATAACGTGAAATAATCCTGTTCTTGGGTAAAAGCTATTTCGAGTACATAAGGGATCACAACTGCGCTTCGAATGCTTAATAAAAAAGAAAAAAAAATACTAACAGAATTTTTTCGGAATTCATTTTTTTCCACACATCTACTTTAAACGCTTACTCTTTATCAGTGAAGGAAGCCTTGGGTTTTACGTCGGGCAATTAAATATCATTGACAAGCACGATTCACGCTTCAATATGCTTACATAAGTCTAATAAAAGTAACAAAAATACAAAGTCCAGAGAAACAAAAAACGATGCATGTTCAATCTGCCCGGATTAGCAATCAGCGACAGTGTGATTAAAACCATTTTTGTTTTGATGTTTCAAGCTAACGTAGGATCAGCAGGCTATGCGGAAGCAATAAGTAAGTGAGCTTTCGTACAAACAATCGTCCATAAAACGGCTTCTTTATATCTTACATCGACTTGTACATCACTGTGGTCTCATTGCTACTCTCTTTATACTGCTTAAAATTGGTGGTGGTTATATTGTATGGTTAAAACAGAGGATATCTAATTTTCATTTTCATTTCTACATAAAATTAACTCAAAATTGGATTTAATGCAACACTAATTTTATGCTTACCGCTGAATCCAAGCTAGATGATATAGCATAAATTAAAACGAAGAAAAATAGCAGAGTAGAAAACTACGTGACCGTATATAAATCCAACGACGAAAGATACCCTATACCCTTCTCTATATATAGAGCATGCAAACTAAAGCACGTAGACATCATTCCATCGTCCTCCTTCTCTCGTTGATCTAATAATTAATAATGCATGATACGCGCGGTATCCAAACGACAATAATAACCGCTGTGCTTCATCTGTCCTTTTCAGACAACAAAATGGTGGAGGCGCTGATCGCCTGCGAGCCGGACATGCTGCAGGTATCGACCCTCTCGCACACCCTGGACACCGACCAGCGCGTCCTCGGCCAGCTGTCGGACCTCTACGACCGTGAACTCGTCGGTATCATCGGTGAGTGTATATACATATGCAGCGGTAATTCGATTCATTTCTACGCGAGATGAGACTCCGAGAGAGCGTAGTATTCGCGGACGTTATTGCGACGGGTTTAGCATACCGTATCTGCGCATCGATCGTCTGGCGAGAAAGACAGGAAAAAAAACGGAGAAATTGAGAAAAAGTCGCTGGAAAATAAATAAGAGAGCAAAACCTGAAACAAGAAATTAGTATGTTAATAATTTCGCCAACGGTAGGACTTTATTATATACTCACCCTTCGATCATATCTTATTCCTAATTAAATTAAATCACTTTGGAAAAATTTCGCAAACCAATATTTTACATTCTTACAGGCTGGGCGAAGCAGATACCTGGTTTCAGCGCGCTGCCGCTAAACGACCAAATGCGCCTGCTACAGAGCACGTGGGCTGAGATCCTGACGTTCAGCCTTGCCTGGCGCAGCATACCCAACAGCGGCAAGCTCAGGTTCGCTCAGGACTTCACCCTCGACGAGCGGCTCGCTCGCGAGTGCCACTGCTTGGAGCTGTACACGCACGTGAGTTTGTTGAAGAGAGAGAGAGCGAGAGAGAGAGAGAGAAAGAGAGAGAGAGAGAGAGAGAGAAATCCGTTAATTTTGTTGAAAGTTGGAAAAATTTTTTCTCGCTGTCTTTATAATTCTTGGCGGGGGTTTGTTAATTTCTTAGACGCTCGCTGGGAAAGTTTGGTATATAAAGTTTGTTAAGTAAGTGAGTTTTAATTATGACGAGGGAGGTTGAGGTATGATGGGAAGTTTTTCTTGCTCGCTTCGTTATGTGATTTTGATAGTTTAGTAGTTTAAAACAATTAAAATGAACGATAAAGGCAAAGTTTGAGCGGGATTATGAAGGGGGATTTAAAAAAATGTATTTTATAATAGTTTGTGCTTTCTAAACTTTTAAATCAGTGAAATCAATGTTTAATAAACGCTTTAAAGTAGTCTTAACATTAAAAACTTAATCATCACGTTTCCTCTCCTACAGTGCATGCAGGTCGTGGAGAGGGTACAGCGATTGGGCCTCGCCCGCGAGGAATTCTTCGTTCTGAAGGCCCTGATCCTGACGAACAGCGACGCCAAACTGGATGAGCCACACGCCTTGCACCGCTTTCGCGACAGCATCCTGGGCTCGCTGTCGGACTGCGTGAACGCGGTGAGGCCGGGTCAGGCGTTGCGTGCCAATCAAAACATGTTCCTAGTGCTGCCGGGTCTGCGCCAGGCTGACGGCATCGTCCGAAAGTTCTGGTCGAGCGTCTACCGCACCGGCAAGGTGCCCATGAACAAGCTCTTCGTCGAGATGCTCGAGGCAGCCAGCTACCGATGAAAAACGAGCGTTGGAGAGAAAATGAGGAACATATATACATGATGTGATTCGATACGATACGATAACGTCGTTCGCAGCACTACTGGGGGAGACACGCGTCTGTCTCCAGGCGTTGCTGTTTGCAGGTTGATGATTTCGATGCGAAGGAATGTGTTGGTCATTATTGCGGTGGCTTGGAAACGAATGCCTTGATAAACAAAAAAAAAAAACAAAAAAAAACAGATTATTATCTATATGTAAACTCATGCGTAGACAGACACCGAAACACGACGGTTTCAGCGTAGAGTTCTAAAAGTTGTTTTCTTTTTTATTTTTAACGGAAGGAAGAGACGATGGATTCTTGGAGAAAAAATTGCGTGCGATAGAGAGAGAAAGAGAGGGAGAGAGAGAAAGATGTAGGGATAGACGAGACGGAGTTTTTGAACCAGTGAGATAACTGAACCTCAGTGAGATAAAAGACAAAGAGGGTTGATAGAGAGATATCGAGCGAGTGAGAGTGTACGAAGAATGACGAGAGATGCATAACGCATAACGATACATAAGCTTAGGATTACAGAGATGTATAGTACGCTTCGGGTGAAAGGAGAGAAAGAGAGGGAGAGAGTCACGGCAGCAAAACTGCGCGCGCGCAAGCACCACTGTCTCGGTCCAGAACACTAGTGCAATTACAATAACGGCAGAAGGAAGACGAGAGCTAAAGCTAAACAAGAAGATAGAGAGAAGTTTCTTTCGTTTTATTTTTCCACGGCATCCCCAGAGTCCCCTCGACGCGTCTAATACCGTTCGTGCGTGCCACAATAAATACGTGTAGGAGAGAAAGAGTGTATGTGTGTGAGTACGAAGCCGATTCAGGGATCTTTATTAAACTACTTATTATATTAACGTTGATACGAGAGACGGAGAAAGAGTGACCATGGGTCGCACGCCCTGCCAGCCATACGCTAAGACAAATGCCGACTTGAGCACTCCGCGATTATTATGATAGTCTAAGCTGTGAGTTTTATAAATGAAAATTGTGCAATGAGTTACAGAATGAGATTGTTTTTTTAATGAAAGTAAAATGAGAAGATCATTATTTTATGCTTGAAATAGTTTCGAAGTTTTGTATTGGCAATTTTTACGTTTCGTTTTATCAGTTTATGTTTAAAAAAAGACTATTGTGATTCTTTAATAGAGTATGAGAATCTCTTTATTTTTTTATATTTTATTAGTTCAAAAGTTTATCAACAATTTAGATTTATTCTCGTTGTACTTTTTATTTCAAATGCGCAAATGATAGATTATTCACTTAATGCTAATAAACCAACCGCTAACATCGAATAATAATAACATGCCGTTCTACACCATACTGCTTCGTTAATAAATCGACGTTTTAAGCGAACGCCCAAAGTTTTATTGGGTCTTGAAATAAAAATAGCGGCCATACGCGTTAATCAAAGATATGTAAGTACGTTTTGTAAGGTCGAGTTTAAATGTGATATTTTTCTAAATAAAACAGTCGCTACTTAGTCGAATCAGTACGGTGTCGAAGAACATAAGAGTTACTAGATTTTACTTGTAATTACAGTTGTTGATGAATCGTAGCTCACGATATGCTGTAAAATGATGATTTAATTAGTATTTAGTCGACGTTTATATTTAGGGTAACTATTTTTCTATAGTGTTGTTAGAAATCAGTTTTTGTATGTAAGTTCCTTGCGATTAGCATTAATTGAATAATTTCTGACTTCTATGAAGATACAAGATTTTTATTTTTCGATAATAATATCGGGAGTGCTCAAGTATGACTATGAAACCACTGATAATAGTCCGGTAGACGAGGGAATCAGGAACCAAATTACGCGGATTACCACCGCGCAATCCTCAGTCATGTAAACATTTACGCACCTGTTTAGCTTTTATCCTATTTTTCGAGAAAAATAAACTAACTACTTTGTATTTAATAACCATTGCCTTGCACTCGAAGCGCGCCAAAAAAGTTGTGGTTTTATTTTTGTCACTTTTCATCTTACGAATTTAAGAAAACCACGAAAATGAAAAAATAAGAAAAAAAATCAATATTAATACACATCTCGATCCGTCGGTATGTAGCGGATTTAAATATGAGGCGTGTGAACAAAGTAACATGGCTGTTGAGCCACGGCGAATTTCGCGGCGCACTAGGATAGTTTTCGAGCAGGATTCCAAAGAATGTCTGTTCGACTTTGTATCTCTTCTAATATCGATTACTTTTTTAGTTTTAATTTTCCAACACATTTGGATCGACGTAGTTTAGAATGAAAATTTACTTTTTTGATTTGGCTTTTTCATTTGAATTTTCTTTTATTATCGTCACATTTTGCAGTGCAGCTTACTGCGTCTTAAAGAAAATGTTTTATTTTTTTTTTTAAACAGTGATGATTAGTCATCACTTAAGAAAAATATATCATTCCTGTTTTTAAAAAATTATCACGAAAATCATAATAAAATCTTTGATTTGGGAAGACGCAATAAACTTCGCTACATTACATCATGGATATTATTAATAAATTGAATTCTGAGTTATCATGAAAAAAAACACATTTTCGTTTGATACCTGCTTCTTTTCACAATTCGCCACAGCCCCCAAAAATTAATCAAATATAGTTGAGGTCTGCCTGTTCTCATTCGCTTGTTCTCTAGAATAAAAAAAAACATTGTCTTTTTTTTACTTCCCTTTTCTCAAGGAAGCCACTCAAGAGCTTCTCTATTGAACTGTGATATACGCGTCTCGCGCGCGACACGCGTGACGCGCGCGTCTATATATTCGTTGTCACAACGGCATACATAAGGACGATCTATAGCGTTACGTACATCCTCTGTACGATTCTTCTTGTCACTTTTAGCATTACACGAGTATAGTGTAACTAAACAAAATCTCCTCTCCCTATGCTCGAAACAGATGAAATTGTTAGATAAAAAAAGCTCTTGCAGTATTTTTCTTTTTTTTTGTTTGTTTATCCGACGTTAAATTGGTGGCCTATATAACAAGTACACACGCATCGCGCGCGTCGCCGGAGGCGCCCCTTCGATCGAGGTAATCGCGCGTTTCTCCCCTCTCCCCATTGTATCGATCGAGTCGGTCGATCGTCATTAGTCTCTAAGGCTCTAACGTGATAGCTATTTATTTAAGCCGCTCTTAGGTAACACGTATACATATACATACGACTTACTTTAATCACTATATCTTCTAACGTCACGATTCGGAAATTGCAGGCATGTATGTGTGTATGCGAATACAAACGCGGAGTATAAGTAAATGTTTGAAATTGTTATGTAATGCTACTGTTGTAGGCGCAATGATGAGTTGAAAACGCATCGTTCGAGTGGCACAAACTTCTGTGTTAGAAGTTGAGACAAATGGAAATTATGAATGTCGAATTTCTTTGTAGCACCATAAGTATTAATGATGTTTTGTGATATATTACTACTTGCAATGTACAGAACAGTAGTGGTAAACAGTCTTGCTGTATCTCATGTTTCTTTTCTAAAGTTGTATTACTTAATGCAATGCGTAACAGTAGTATTACCGATAATTTGAAACTGTTCATATTACGAAAACTACGCATTTTTTACGCGTGTACACCGATGCCTGCTCTTCCTTGATATTACCTCATCAGTTGTTACAAACCTCTTTGTTTATTTAATAGTGGAGAGCTTATTCGGAATCATGATTACATCGATAGTTTATTCACATTTGTTACTTGTAAGCGCATCATGATAACAGCAGTTTTGTTATCTCTTAGTTTCTCGCATTTTACGCCTTTTTGTCCAATCGATAAGCATCAAAGGCGATGCGACTTTTCGTTCAATATACGCGCTGCTACCAAAAGATTGTTGATTTCTTTTTTATTTTCGATACACAATTCTGGAAATTGGTGGAAATTTTTAATTTTACAAAGAAAAATTGTTCGAAATTTACATTGATCAATTTTTTATTTTTTATTTTATTTAGCCAAAATGTACACAAAAAGGACTTTTTTTATTATTTTTAAATTTTTAAAGCGATATTTTTTAATGATTTATTTGAAAAAACATGAAATACATCCCGCTGTAAATCAAAGCTAATTGGCAATCTTCGAAATTCAGTTCACATAAATCTTTTCGATCATTCATACCTACCCCCCGCAAGCTATCGTCCAACGGCGACATTTACGTCCCTCCCGCCCGTCGACTTTCCTTAACTAAGGCATTTTAGCGAAAGACGGAGATGAGCGCAGGTTCGCCGTGGTGGTAGATTTCGTAGTCTCAGAGTTGCATACAAAAAAATAAATAATGAAAACAAAACAAACATACAATAACGTAAACTAAAGTAAATTACAATATAGAAAAGTACGATTAATGAAATAATTAATTATCTAAGCGTGAATATTAATAATAATACATAATAGTTATGATGATTATTGAAATAAATAATAATGATAATGATAAAATATACAGTGAACATAAGACAGCTTACGTGCAAAGAGATGGATAATTACGCTATGTGTGTTACTGAAATGAAAAATTAACTAGTATGGTGAATATGTACACCGGCTTGAAAAACTCCAATAGTATGCATACACTTTGTACCGATCTATTTGATTTCACTCTCGTACTTTTGTCAGAAAATATTTATCGTAGAATTTTATAATGCATATGAACGAGTTATAGAACAATTAGCAGATGCATTTTTTTTAACTTTTTATTTTATAATGTTTTATCGACGTCTATTGGAGCTTTTTCAAAATGGCAAAACCGAATGCACGGCTTTTATGAAAGGTTATCGAATTGCATTAGAGGAAAAAAGAATAAACCTATGCGAAAGAAGCGTTGCTCGCTATAGTAGCGAGTAAAATCTTCTTTTTTTTTCTTTTTTTCAATTGAATCAGTCCGTATGTATACGAGAGAACACATAGTATTGTGCGACGAAAAAAGCGCGTGGCGGATTCTTTTTCAGGCCAATCGATCTGCGTATGTGGTAGTACGCATACGCGCGCGCTTGCTTCAATTTATAACGGCGAAAAACGAGAGCAAAATTTTGCGTCTCGTGTCTTGGTTTCTTTCGCGATGAAAATACGTCTCGATGATGCAGTCCGAGTTTATATATGTGTAAATACTCCGAGTATGAACGTACGCGCGTTGCATAAGTCAACCGACGTTGGGCAAGATGTGTTTTATTGCTCTGAGTCGAATTTACTCACACAAACACATGCACACACACACACACATACACAGCAGGCTCCAGTTTCGAGATTTTAAAAATCGCAAATGGGCCGATGTTTACATCGCGGGACTCGGACATCGATTCGAATAGTCAAAAGAGATGGCGAAAGAGAGAGAATTATTTTTTTTCGATTTTGGAATGTGCAAGAATGAAGAGAAATTCTATATTTTATCGTCGTAATAGAAAGCGTAGTTATTATTTCTTTTTTTTCGTTTGAATTCACGGAGAGTGCAATGTTGAGTTTTTGGTGTAGTGAAGCTTGTCGCGCGGCGCGATACCCATCCCGTCGATGTAAACGAATGCCAAAGGATAGGAAAAATCACTTTCTTATCGTGAATATAAATATGTATGTAGTTACTTTGTAATTATATTCTAGCAGTCCTATGTATAATTTTTATATAAATATAAAAAAATTTAAATATATATTATATATATACACAAAATATATATACATATATGAGATATCTATACATATTGAGAGGATACACACAAAAGTCAACAAAGTAGTACTATGTTATTAAAGAAAAAAAATGCGAAACATCACTATTACTTATGTAAGTTATATGATGAATAAGCTTGCGCACCTACAACATTTCGTACACGCGCGTATTTGTCTGAATGAAATTATTGATGAAGATTGTATTTATGAGGCAGCACTATTTGCGAGACCATACAAATAATAAAAAAAAAACTTGGTTGCAATTATTTTCTTTGCAATTTACTTTTATTGTTGTCCTTCATATGATGAACGATTTTTGTAGAATGTAAAAAATGTATAAATTGATCAAAAATATATTAACCTTTTGAAAA
The DNA here is from genome assembly GCA_030522905.1 of Torymus flavipes. Classification (NCBI taxonomy): domain Eukaryota; kingdom Metazoa; phylum Arthropoda; class Insecta; order Hymenoptera; family Torymidae; genus Torymus; species Torymus flavipes. The sequence goes on along the minus strand of JAPYZO010000635.1, from coordinate 25,740 downwards.
ATTAATACGAAATTTTCAAATGATTCTTTCGAAACATAAACACCACTATATTAGGTGATGGTACTGTAACTGCGAGAAGGTATATGAAGTACAAACGAGTTCTCTACCTTATCGACTTTGGAAAATAAAGAATATTTGTGTCTAAATGTGTCTAAATATTTTGAAAAGAGTTATAAGAAAAGCCGATCTGAAAACTACTGACACTTGTTAATAATATTTATGTAATTGAATCATTTATTCATATTATTTAATTGTTGCAAGCTTTATAGATAGTATTTTTATTATATCATATTCTTATTATAGCAAATAATTGTTTAGAAAATATGAGCTATAGTTTTTTACAATATATTTAACAAAAATTTCATTATCATTAACAACTGATTAAATATATCAGAATGTAAAATAATTTAAAAATACACAAACTTATTTTTGTGTAGAGCGATTAGACGATAATTTTAAATTCTTATAAAAGAAAAGAGCTGCTTGATTATTTTTATAGCAAATATATTTGTTGACGTTAATCTTGTATTGAATTTTGGATACCTAGAACGTTTTCTAAAGTAACTATATATCCACGAAAGTATATATATTTTCTATTTGGATGCATATATAATTATAACAAAATAAATGTGTCGAATAAAAACGACTTACTAACAAAAACCAAGTTTTTGAAACCTCATTCAACAAAAACTTCAATCCCACCTCTAAAATGACTAATCCCAATTATTCTCAAACTCTTATCTACCTCGTTCCACCCCCACGCCATCGATCTCTATCTCGACTCTTTTCTAAACTCCGGCAGCGCGACGCATTGCGTTATTCCAGCCGCCCAACCACCCCGTCACCACACACCACACCATGCGGCTAGCTTAATTGGGAAACAATCGATTCTACAGGCCGAAAGAGTATACACCCACGCAAAGTCCCCGGCATCACAATACTCCGCGCTTATATACATACACAAAATATAGGTTAATCAGCATCATCATACACATACGCTCTATACACACACGCATGACGCGCGAGCGGATTTTCACTTCATATAATATATAGACACCCCTTGCACTTGTTTAGCGCGTCGTCATGACGACAAGGGTCCGCGCGCGCGCGCGAGCTTTGATAATCGATGATACACTCTGTGGTACACACAATGTCGCCCGCGCGCGCGAGAGTGAGCTAAGTAGTGCGTAAGTAATGTCGGCATTGTGCGCCGATAACGAGTATCGCGCCGCCGATCTTCCGCGGATGCAGCAGCAGCGGGGCCCGAGTCGGAGCCAAGCCGCGGTGGTGGTGGTGGTGGTGGCGGCAGAGATAGCAGCGCGCTCCAGCGAATGGTAGGTATATGTATGTATACCTAAGGTTGCGTTTATTTTCGCTGATGTAATGGTTGCGCGACTCGTTTTGGCGGCCGCGAAGGTTGTTAGTGTGCTAAGTGCCCGCGGGGTAATAAGGGATGATTTAGCGGGCAGAAGCTTTGGTCGCAGCCGGCGAAGTTCTTGGGATTTTAGGGGTAATTTTGGGGGATTGGGGTGGAGGATTGAAAAGTGCACGTGGAGTTTGATTGGTGCTATATTGTTGCTATATAGTGGAGTAAGGACTTTAGTACTGATTTATTAAATCTATTTTATAACAAGCGTATTGAAAGAACGAAAAGGTTTTTACGTTGGGAAATAATTCAGGAAAGTAGATTAAATAACTTTGACATCTTCAACGATAATAATTCTTTTTAAATCGAACAGAATTTTTCGATGATTTTTCAGCGTGCTCTTATTTTTCTCTCTAAATTTTGAACGCGATAGCAAAAAACCTTCTATTTCCAAAGTATAGCACCGCGTCAGCAACCTTTCAAAGTTGGATAGTTGGATTAATCCGACTATTCTCTACATATTCAAACGCGCGCCATTTCATCACTGTAATGCTTTTACGTGCGAGAAAATTTTAAAATTTCACGGTTTATTAACTCGTATGCTAATTTTACATTTTGCAGCTTTTTTACAAAAATAGCTTTTGATTTTGCCACTTCATTATATTACCGTCTGTGTATGCCAATCGGAAAATAACTTTAAGCTTTTAAAAAAGGAAGATTATTCATTATTCAAAGTCTATTTTCACCAGTATACATAAAATACTAATTTCAAACACAAAGGAAAATAATTCTCCCTTTCACGAATATCCATTTATAATGAATTTTTCATTTCAATTTTTAGAAACTACGTATACTCTCGGTTCACCCCAATTTCCAAAACCACGTCAAAATTTGTTCAAGCCTGCACTCATCGGCCCCCGCAAAAAATCCACCCGCGTCATTCGCACAAAAGGTCAGCACACTAGGCCATGTGCATATACACACACATGCGCACATATAGAGTCCCTGATAAACGCATTCTTGGGCTCGATTTTTTTTTCGACGCGCGCACACGCTCCGCGACATTCGAGCCAGCCGCGACTCTGCGGTTTTTCACATATACGAATACTCGTGGGCACGCGTCGGCTTCATTCACACGGATTATAACCGGACAAAAAACTGATTCGGCGATCCGCCGCTTTATATTCTCTCTTTTTATTATCGACTATATACGTAGCGACGCGCGAAATTTCTTTCGGATTTTTGCTTCCGTCATTTATATATATGTGTGGACGTGACGAGCGTTGGCGCGCGCGGGACAAAGGAATTTTTCCCCGATCGCACTCTCTCTCTTTTTCAGATGTATTTCGCTGAAATGGATACATATAGAGTGGCGGGAACGACGGTCGAGTCCGTGGATTGATGCGCGAGAATAAGAGCGAGAGAGAGTTTGAGGGTTAAAATTAAAAATTGTAGCAAGTTTCAGCAAGCGCATTCATTCGAACGTTCTTTTTGCGACTTAAACATTCAATTTTTCCTAAACCTCTTCGAAGTGTAATTATATGTTTTAATAATAATTATTAAAATAATTTGTTTCATAAAACTAAATTAAAATGAACGTATACATGTATATACTGATACAATTATACCATAATGCTTCGCAGGAAAATGATAATGTCGAGCCTTATCTATCGATAACGAACTACCATCATAAATTGTCAACTTCGTAATTAAAACCAACTTTCAAACGCCATAATTACTCCGCGCGGAAGAACCCGATCGATATACACCTTCATAGGATGAACAATAAGCCTTCGCTCCTCCCACTCCAAGCAAGAGAAGAAAAAAAACACACGCCGCCCCGGCGAACTTACCCGCGAGTCATGCAATTTGCCGGAACTTTCGCGGCTCAATCCTTAATTCAATCTCGTCGGCGCGGGCGACACGCGAAAACGCCCGGGAAATAAATCGAGAGCCCGCGCGCGCGAGAAAGTTTCGCTGTATAGGTATTATATATAATACGTGTAAAAATCCAATACCGTGCATCCGACCCTCCGATATATACTTCTTTCTCTTTCTCTTGCATCCTGTGCGAATCCATCGTTCTCCAAGAATGCGAGGAAGAGAGTAGGTATATAGGAATAACCGCGCGATGGAAAGTCTTAGCACCGAGGGCGTCTAACTGGGCTTCCCTCATCTAGTTACTTAACTAGTTACGTTATAAAATGTAACTTGATAATTCGCATTACTCGCGGCTAACTTTCTTCGTAACACGCTTTTGTTTGTAACGGAGGAGGTGCGAGAGTAGCGCGGCGAGATTTAATTGTACGGTTTTGCTCCAGTTTTTATACGACGTGGATACGGTGCCGCGTGCAATTTCCGGAGTAATTACATATCGCGGTAAGGTTATGATTGTATTAGAATAAAATTTCTCTCCGTAGGGATAATATTCCCTATTCTCGAACGTTTAATTACCAGTATATGCCTAACTAATATCTGGATACTATATAAGTATAAAACAACAATCAATCAAACTCCGTGTACACCAGCAGAGAGAGGGCGACTGCCGCTTACCGGAATTTGTTGTACGTTCAACTCATATTATAATTACATCAAATGCGCAATAATAATTGGTATAGCCTCGTTTCAGAACAGCGTCCGCCGCCGTCCCTGTTGATTTACGCGCATGTAACTGATACGCGATATACACCGGCTGATTGCTGACGTACGTAATTAATTATGCGCGGCCAGCGCGCGCCTCTACTATCGGCGAGTTGTCTGTCAATCCAGAATTTGTGCGAAATTCATATACAACTAATTTCGAAACGCATCGTACCGCGCGACCTCTTGGCAAGGCTGAATTTCGAAGATTTTGAGAGAGAGTTTTCCAAAGCACTTTGCGGTAGTTCTATATACGCTTTTCAAAATCACTCGGGAGTGAGCGTGGGAGGCTTTTCTTCGAAACTTGCCTATTTGCGTGCGCGCGGTGAAATGTTTGGAGACTTCTTCTTATACAGGGTTATAGGCGAGGAGAGTGGCGCATTATGTATATATACGTATTGAGTAAAAACTTGATCGATTGCGCTGTCTGCGTGTCTGTGTGATGGGAAGTGTAGGTCCTGTCGGGCGTCTTTTTGTCGGAACCTGATGGCTTAAGCGGCTTACTGACGTCGAGCTTTATGTACATATGTGAATATATAAGTATTATTAAGTGTAAAGTAGACAAACTCGTATACTTCGTTGCATAATGTGTAAGGTCTATTACCGAAACGCTCAAATTATTTTGTTGTTGCCTTTATTGTAACCATAATAGACTTTTTTTACCATTCACGTGCACTCACCTCCCGAAAACTAGCCAAACTAGCGCATATTTGACGACGAAAAGGTCACCGACTCTGTATATATGATTTGCTTCCGGTACCATCGGCACACACGCCTATTCCACTCAGCCTAATACACATACACCTCGCACAGCAACTTCGCACTCAACCACGTGATACATTAGCGGGCAATGACCATCGTCTCCAATATCACACCATCGACTCATAGCCGAAAACTTCTTTTCCCTCGCAGAGCTGCCGAATCACCGAGTATATAGAAATTTTGCAAACGCAGACACGCATCACAAGTGGGGGACATAGTGTATAGAAGGCGACGAGGCGGTCGTCTGCCGTTCGCAGAATCTAATCTTTCGTCGGCGGCGTCAGTCATGTCGCGGAGCTCAGCACCTGTCCTTACTACCTTGCCTCTGCTGCTGCTGCTGTTGCTGCTGGGTGCCGCTGTGTTGGCAGGTAAGATGAGAGAGAAGGGGAGAGGCTCAGAAGAGAGTTTCTCTCGTTAGTTTCTTTCAGGCGCGCGTGCGAAGCGGGGATTCCGCTCTCTTTGCTCGGAGATTCGCGGATAGTTTGTTGCCATAGGAGAGGCTGGGATTTTGTGAAGGGGATAGCGAGAGGTTGAGGGAAATTGAAGGAGATATTTCGATCGGATTTGTGCGCTGTGGGAAAGGAAATTTTAGTATTTGAATTGTAGATTCCCGGAAGAAGCCGATTTTTTGAAGTTTTAAATTGAAAAATGTTGAAGTTGTTGAGAAAGATTTAAGGTGTAGAGTATTTCGTTATTTAAATATCGTTACATACAAAATTTTATAATGTAGAGACAAAGTGGAAAAAATCTCTGGGTAAATTTCATATTTTCAAAATCGCTATATATGAAAAATATAAAAATTGAATTTTTTACAGTACCTATAGTCGAATTCTTTAATATCAATTTATATATAGATGAAAAAGCTCTCTCCGCGCGCAAGTGTGAAAAAATTGAAGAATAGCGAAAAATTTGCGGTTTATATTTCGCTGATACGAAATTTGATACGAATATTTTATATTGGCGTTCTTACAGTCTACGTAAAATTTATTCAGAAATATAAAACGCTGATATAAATATTTTCGATTTCGTATTAAATAAAAATAATCATTGTATGAAATAAAATAAAACTGTCTCGAGTAATAGAAATAAACTTAAAAAGAATCCTATCAAACTCTCACAAAACAAAAATTTTATTAAAATTTGTTTTATTTTAAGATAAAAAATACATTGCCATATCATAAAATATATAAATCTTCACATTAATCCAAAAGACGATGCCCACACGACCGACATCAGCTGCAGCGTGCAGAGTTGCGCAGCTCTCGACGTCGCCGTTCTCAGTTCTTACGTGAGCGGTTTGAACGTCTCGGTGCCCCAGTGGCCGACCAACGACACAACCTCCAACGAATCCGTTCAACAGCTACCACCGTTCGGCGCCCTCGCGTCCGACTGGTCGAGGCTGCTACTGCTACAGAATCGACAGCCTGAGGGTTCGCCGCTGCGCGACAATCTGCTGAGGCTGTCGAGGATCCTGCTCGCAGCATACTTCGACGTCGAGGACGATGGCGGAGCGGAGTGGTCATCGAGGCCGAGTGATGATGGGTAGGTGTTATGTGAAATTAAACAAATAAAATATTGGGATACGTAATAAAGATTTCGTGGGCGAGGATGGATAAGAGTGTGGGATGAAAGAGTCTTTTATGCACGCGGTCTAAATGGGATTCAAGCTAAATAATCAGCGCCGCTGAGTCGCTGATTATGCAGTTTTCTCAAGATTATCCCTTTGAGTACCGCACGGTGGAGATTACCACGCGGTAGAAAAAATTCTTGTAATGACGTTTATGGGATCAATTAGAACACTTTTGAAATTACGGCCGCTTTATGCGATTATCTTTGTATAAAACCGCTTTCAATTATAACGAAAACAGCATCAATTCTCTCGCTACATAAACTTACCTTATTCTATATTCTACAAATAAAAATCTAATATTATTATTAGAAAGCTTACTGCCATATCTCTCTTTAAAGCGACACACTTATCAACAACTCATCCTGACAATAAATTCCCAGTCCCGAAAAAAAACCCGCGCAGTCGGACCGCGCGCTCACGTCAATTCTCTTTATGAATATCCATTTTTCACTCTAAGCTCCGGGTATTAAATTCGCGCCGAATGAAAATTCTTCATAAAACATTTTTTTTTGTCGTGAAAAGACCACGCTTGCGCGCGCGCGCGCGCGAAAAGCCCGCAAGGGAGTAGCGTCGGCGCGCTCGAACTCCCCCGATGCCCGCATTGCCGCGCGCTGTCTTTTCAAGGAGTTGGAGTCTTGCGCGTGCGGCGCGTGGCTTTTTGAAAAAAAGGAGGAGGCGGAGGAGTAAGAGGATGAAAAAAGGAGGAAATTTTTTTTTATATATAAAGAATTTTCATTTGATGCGCGCGTGCGAGTGGCTTTAATGGCGTAGGCCGCGTGGCAGAGGAATATAATTATTCGGTGAAAAATTTAATTTGGTTTAGGCGCGCTGGATAGTAGAATAGATACTTGTAGTGTATAATTAAAAGTTTCACGGTTCTTTTGAACTTGCAGTTTTAGAGTTATTTTCGTGCGTTTTTGAAATATGCGTGTATTAATGCGCGTACGGGTTATCACCTGAAATTGCCCAAATTATACTTATAATTACTTTATATGTGAATTTTAAATGTTTTTTCTAACTGTTGAGTAGATATTTAAACAAATATGGTTTCCAGAATTTTTATAATTTTACATAATATAGTAAAAAATATATTCATCATCTAATACATTTACGAAAACAGTAAAAATACCAAACAATCCTTCAAATAAGAATTGCTGAACACATTGAAAATAAAACGAAAAATGTAAATTCCACCGAAATCATTCGAGATAACAAGAACCGTATTAGTCGCGAACTTCCGCACAAATTCTGGCACTCAGGAAGCGCGTCGGGATAACAGTTATCCTCCTCTTCCCGCCCAATCGATTATTCCTCGAATTCCGAAACAAGCCTCGCGTTTATCCTCTCTCCTTGCAGCAAAACACAGCCGGCGCTACATATAGCCCCTCTCTATCGCACTATAGAGGACCTCTCTCTCTCTCTCTCTCTGCGCGCAATATTCCTCGCGCGCGGCACAATAATGAAATCGACCGTCGACGCGCTACCTCGCAACGCATCAGCGGCTCCCTAATGTACCTGACTCTCTCTCTCTCTGTGCTCGGGCTTCACTGAAAAATTCATATATACGGCGCCTTATCGAGAGGCAATTCTCCGAGCGAAATCGAGGCGGGAGGAAGGGAGAGGGCGGGGGAGTTGCCGCCGGCTGAACTATATACATACGTAATACGCGCATCAGAATCATTACGCGATAAAGGCGGTAATGTACAATGCGCGCGAGAACGGGGGCCGAGAGCGTGAAATAAGAAAGGGGCCCTTGGAAATGCGCTAGAAGGAGAAGAGAAATTCCCGCGGCTGAGAGGAGACAGATGTATGAAAAGTTGAGACGCGAGCGCCCCGAGGACTTCTTCGCGCGCGCGAGTTTAATAATTCAGCAGCTGATTCATCAAAGGGAAGAGAAACGAAAAGAGAGAGAGAGGGAGAGAGAGTCAATGACTCGTTGGAGTTTCGTGTATACCCATCTACCTGCACTTTTGCCGACTGGCTTGCTTGCGCTCCGAGTCTTTGTCTTGATTTTGTCTGTGTTATTGGTAACTTGGGGAATTTCGAAGTTCAGCTGGGTCGTTCGCTTAATTTTGATACTAGTTTCGTGGAATATAGAGGAGAATTTAAAGAGAGATGTATAATGAGAAAGTTTTTTAATTTTATGATGAAAAATATTTCAATGTCAAAGGGTAATTTTCGGATCACCTCGAACTATATTATATTTTATGTAATTTAAACAGAAAAGTAAAAGCAGTAAAAGTATGATGCAAAAATTATTTTTATGAATATTTTTCATGTATTTTTAAAAAGGGCTCGTCTTTAATTAAAACACATATAAAAATTATGCACTCGTTTCCAAAATAGATTTAATTAAAACTCTCGCACACTATGCGCAATGCCCTTACAAGTTTTTTTCTTTCTTTATTTTAAAGCGAAAGTAGTGTAATGTCAATTATGCTGCTCACGTGCCTAATTAACATACAAAAAATTTAATTAAATAAATATCTTTCTTTCCCCTTTCGCATTTGAACATTGCGGTTTTATTATCACGATATAAAACGGCGCGTAAATTGAGTGCACCATAAAATCTCTCGACACCAACAGCGTATATTCGCCATCAAAACGAAAACCCAAAAGAAGCACTTTTGCCTCTCCAGGACTCTACCTCCGCCACCTCCCTTGTAATTTCCCTCTCTCTCTCTCTCCTTCGTGCACACGCTTGCAGTCGTATTACTTCCGAGGCGGAGGGAGAAATTACGTAGGTGTGTCGCGCACGCGCGCGAGAAAAGGAGAGCAGAGAGGCATTTCTCGCCTCTAGTTAACCTCCTCCTTCTACCCCCCGTCGTCGACGACGACGTCGACGCGGAGAAGAGCCGTGAAATTCTTGTCTAGCATCATCGACATTCCGTCGGGAACTTAAGACTCGCGCCGCTAAACAATGCCCCCTTCCAGCCCCTGGCGCTCCCTCATTACCCGCTCCTTCCTCTTTGTCCTCCTTTTCCCATTCGATCCATCAATCGAGGAAGTGAGAGAGAAAAGTTTTGCCCGAGTCTTCTATTCACGAGTCGAATTCTTCGTCTTTTAGTTCGTAAGGTCGTTCATTTATAAGCGATGGCTTTTTTTGGGAGTTTTCTTCGGGCTCTTGAATGAGGGCATCGGTTTATTACCTTGTGAATTGGTGATTATGTCGTGGTAAGGGGCTTTTGATTCGCATAGTGTCGTTGATTGTAGTTAGTTTTTCTCTCTTGCTTTTTCATTTTGGAAGTTATTGGACTTCTTTTAAGTCTTGTACTATAGTTATGTTTAGAATTATGATTGGGTGAAACTTTATTTAATTGATTCGTCGGAAAAATTAATATATGAATAATAATATTTAAAGATATAAAGAACTAAAATTTATTAGAATAAATATTGAAAAAACGGTAATTTATTTAAATGTTGAATTGCGTTATCTTATTGTACAATTTATTATTTCAACTGTCTATTTCGTAATAAAAAAGTAGCAACTTTTCGAGAATGAAAGCTAGAATAAGCCGACTCTTTAATAAACTGCTAAAAAAGTTCCATATCCCGTTGCATAATTTATCGAATAAAACCGCTATACTTCCCAATAACAAAAAATCCCGCGAAAAAAGCCCACATCAAAATCTTCCTAGGGAAATAATTTATATTCCCTGCCGGATCCGCCTGCAAAAACTAACCCAGATAACAAACGCAATTGATTTGAACGACGCGCGGCCGTCCTCGACCCAACAATACGCGCAGAAAAACCCGGACGCAGAAAAAAAAGAAAAGCCCCCCCTAACGACTCTCCATTCACGGTGTGTTCGCAGGCAGGTCGAGGCTCAACAGGCGAGCGGGAACAACGCGACGGCTGCCGGACAGAAGAAGAACGACATCAGCGGCGACAATGAGGAGACGACACCAACAACAACGATGGCTAATAACAACGGGGAGCCGAAGAATCTCAATCGGACCCTTCCGACGATGGATAACGAGGCGAACGGAAGAAGCGGCAACGAGTCGACGACGCTGACCCGTGACAATGAAGACGAATCGGGTCGGCCGGAAACTTCCGCGACCCCGGGGACGACCGCTGATGATCGCTTTGCATTGACGACTGCGACGGTGGCAAGCGAGGGAAAAAGTTCGGAAAGTAGCGTAGCCAACGAGGCGGTACATCCGCGGAGTAAGGAAGACTTTTTGGAGGCAAAGTACGCGGAGAAAGAGGGTGATGGAGATGACCGCGTGGCAAGGTTCTTCATGAGCGACGAGAGCGATTCGGGCGTCACGAGCGACGAGCTGGTAAATAATTTCTTTGCGATGGAGGATAATGTGGCGAAGGCAAATCAATCGTCAGTGGAGGAGACAACCGACCATATGACCAAGAGCCTCGAGGATTTCTTCAACGGGGAGGATAACAATAACAGTACATCTGTGGATAGTGCGTCGTTCGAATTCAATTCGACGAAGAGTATTGAGGACTTTTTTGCTGAAGCAGAGGAGGTGACTAAAATCGTCACGACGACGGATACGGAGATAGATTTTAATAGCCAGGATAGTGAAGAAATCATATCGCCGAGCGTCGAGGATTTCTTTGCTCATGAGGAGGATTTCGCCAATGCGACCACATTGGAAGGTAACTCGACTAGTGGTGAAGCTGAGGCGATATCTGATGGAAATGTCACGAATACCGAAGCTATGGTGCCGGCGAACCTAGATGTGTTCTCCGCTTCCAAGGAGGAGAATGAGACGATGATCGAAAAGAAGGACGGAGTTATTGATAAACTCGCGTCGGATGAGTCGAAAAAAGTGAGCGAGGATGAAAAGTCGAACGACACGATTACGAGTACGACGACCTTCCATGAAGTAACGACCACTGCCACAACTGCCGTTGAGAACGCGACTACTTGCGAGACGATACCTGTCTCTACTACTACAGAATCATATCTTCTAAATAACGTGACTTCGACCTCCGCGGACACCCCGACAACATTAGTGCCGAATTCTTTAAGAATCGACGATAATTTGACGACGCTAGCCCAACTGATTTCCGGTCAACTGGCGACTCTTTTGCCCGCATCAAATTCGAATGAAATCACGTCGCAGGTGAATGAAGTGGTGGAACTATCTGCGAAAAATCACACAACAGAGGATATAAATAAGCTCGAGGTTACGACGTCGACGTCGCCGCCAAGTGAGAATCGAACGACTGTTAAAACGGATGATTTATCTACGACGACGGAGCGGGAAACCCCAGCTGATATACTAGTTACGCAGGCGTCAAGCGAGATACCAGTGGAGGAAGGTAAGAAGCTACAATTTTCTATAAAAATGTATTTATAATTCCTCCGAACGATTGTTTCATTAAATACTCTTACCTGACTTTTAGCATCGGCAGTGACAGCTCCACTGGTCCGACAAGCCAGACACATTCCTACGTCTTCTCACATCGGCGACTCTTCACCCGTCATCGCTCCAGCGATCGCATCACCAAACTCCCAACCATCATCTCATAAGCCATCGAAGCATAAAGAATCGACACTCACCCAATCGTCAACACCAGCATCTCCGGAGACCCGACGACGACGGCGACATCGCTCGGTCAGGTCGACGCACAAGCGCTCGGACGCCGTGCTAGACGACGACGACCAGCAATATCGAACTTTTTCCGAGTCCAGACAAACGCAATTTGCCGAAAAAAGGTGAGCGAGAGGACTCTCTTGTTTTTTTCTTTTTTCCCCTTCGACTCTCTAACCCGGCCTTTTTTAACTTTGGCCACCCCTGTGCCGGAATTTCGGGGTCAATTTATCGTTGTTTGGCGAAGTTTCGATTGGGTCGGCCGGGACTCCCGTGTGAAATACTCGCGCGTGTTTTAGTGACGCTTCGGATCAAGGTGATTATGTTCCAAAGAACTTTTTTCGAATTCTTTTTTTAAAATATTTTCGAGTCGTTAATTGGGAGTATGAATTTTTTTTCGATTTTAATTTTTAAACGTAAAGGTTTATCGGAGAATTTTTCGTTATTGGTACTGGTAACATGATCGAAAATACGAATAACTAATGAACGAATATTGTTATGGACTTGTTAGCTCAGAGTATACAAAAAATAGGCATTTTCATTTCACTGAAAAAAATATTAGAATTTTGATATAGCTGGCGCTTTTTGAAATTTCAATTTTTGATTCTATTTCTATAGCGATACATAGAGGGATAGTATTAAATATTGAAATTGGAGAGAAACCGTTCAATTCAACTTCATATGTAATTCTATTTATTTTCATTTATAGTATGGATTTATAATTAATCGAGTTGCCACAGCATTTGAGAATAAAAAATAAATAACGTGATATTGTATGCAGGCAATCTTGACAGATTAATACAGTCTGTACATATTTTAAATTTTCATAGTTCCCAGTATGAAAAGGGTATAAATATCGAAAATTTGGATAAAAATGCTCGGAATATCGACAATTTTAGTAATAAATAAAGGCATTTCCAGATCGAGAGCTAAAAATATTTCGACTCGATCATCCCAAGATTGGAATATTCAAGCGCAAATGAAAATTTTCGACACTTTAACGAAAATCGAGAAAAATATTGCACTTCCGAACTACACACCCACGTAACTCCCGATAATCAGTTATTATCGCGCTTTTATATACGCGCGCATTCTCTCGCTCTTTCGCCTGCGAAAGGGTCAAATAAAATATAGATCGGGGAGCGCGAGAATTGTAATATTTCATCGGGACGCTGGGTAGGCGGGCCGGGCGCCGCCGTCGAACGGCTTATACTCTCTCTCTCTCTCTACCTGCAATTTTTTAAACCCTTTTTATAGTCCAAACCAATCCATAATAAAGTAAGTCATATTCGCGACTTGAAATCCGCCGATAAATTCGCCCGAAAATCACGAGGTGTACAGTGTAAAAAAAATAAAAAAACAACAACGTATATAGGAACGATCGAACGAGTGCTAGCGATAATAAAAAGATCCAACTAGCCGGAAACTCTAGTATTTAGGACCGATGTAATATGAAATAGCCGCTGGTCGACTGAAAATTTGATCTAAAAGCCATCGCGAGAAATTTTCGCGACATCGAAACCTCGTATAAGATTCCCCCACCGTTTTATACGCTCTCATTCTCACACCGAGTATTTTTACGCTTTTTTCAGGTCCAGACGAGGAACCCAGTATGAGCAGCAGCAGAGGCAGCACTGAATTCCAGCAGAAGCCGCGGCACTCTCCTTTTTTTATTATCGCATCGCGATTCCCGCGGCAAATAATGAATTCATAACCAGTGCAGAGAGAGAGAGCGAGCGAACGCCCGCGTGTCGATTACTCCGCCGCGCGCCGGCGACTTTACGACTCCCGGCGTAACCGGATGAGAGAGAGAGAAGGAGCGAGCGAGCGCGTTCGATCGAATCAGTTTCGGAATTCCCCGAGCTCGCTCGAAAATTCGGGCGATCTGCGGCGCTCGGAATTTTTACGGGGTCGACTGTATATTCATCGATCTCACTCCCTCTCTCTCTCTATCCTCGCACATATACATATACGCCTCGCTGTCTCTCTTGTTCTCGGGGTACACCAGCGCGTTATCTCTCTCCTCTCTCCTTTTTCCTCGTGCGAGTGCGAGCAAGACAGAGCAAGCAGCAGCAGCGGTGGCGTCGTCTCGTCTTTTATGGTTTATGGTTCGCAGGTGACCAAAGACGCGTACGGCATAAATGTGGTTTACGAGAATCCGCCGGTAGTTTATGATGTCGTTTATAGAACCGACTTTATTGTATAGGGATAAGGGTAAATTGAGAACAGGGGGGGGGGCAGAATGCGGGCGCAGGAGGTTGTGTAGGCGTGGGAGGGGCCGAGAATTAAGATTGACGAAGCGAGGCGTAACGATGATTATTAGATGAGATTGCCGGAGAGGGAGGAAGAGAGATGCGCGCTCTTGATTGCTTGAAAAATGTACGCGCGAATTTTCGCACGGCGCCGACGCCCTGAGATACATATTATACATACATGTATCTTTTTGTTTTTAAGCGTAGAGAAGGTTATAATTTTTTCCATTGTTTGAAAGTTCATTTTCGATGCAACTGTTATGATGAGCCGCATTGAATACGAGGAAATTTATTAATATATATAATCGTCATTCGCATTCCAACAGAGCTGTTTGAGATTTTTATATAATAAAAAAAGCCTCTATCTTCTCTCTCATGAGCGTTTATATATATATATTTAATGAAATTCATGTTCATGCCATATCTAATAAATAACTGCGCGCGAATACGTCCACAGATAAATCATGGGCCGCGATTGAGTTTCAATCTCTATCGCGCGCCAAGGGATTGATCCTCGCGCTAAGTAAGAGCCGTTGAAAGCCGTGGAAAAACGCTTTCCGCGAATCGAGAAATCGAATTATATAGGAATACCAGTCCACAGCGTATTTAATCGCGAAATGTTTTCGCGAGGTGCAGCGAGAGAGAAATCTGTGTTATACCATCGCTTTTGCGCATCGATCCCGATATATACGGTATCAATATTTTCCAAATCCATGCGCGAGCGTATTTTTGCAAAACCCGATTAATACCCACTGTACATCTGTAAAAATAAAAAAACGAGCCGTAGAGGCAAATCATGGCGTTTGTAAAATTGTACACAGGGCTTATACATACAACTCATATACGTACTATATGTAAGATATACATACGAAAATAAATTACGTAAGAAAGTAACACAGAAAATCTAATCCTCGCCTTTATACCATAATAATATCCTAGATCTCCATGTTAATATCCTCACAAAGAAGACTACTACCTGCACGTTAAGAATCCTACAAGCACGCATCGAGAGAAAGAGAGCAAAAGAAAAGCCCCCGAAACACACCCTCAAAGGAGGAAAAACGCGCGGCCGTGAATCACAGCGGAGACTCGCCGTCGCCATATCATTTATATATCGCAGTCCGTAAATCGATTTTAAGCCGCACGCGCGTGGTAACGTTGATTTGTGCCGCGCGGGCTATTTACGCGATCGGCTGTGCGCGCGTATACCTATAAAGAAAAGAAAAAAGCGTACGTATGCGTAAGGCGACCAAAGGCCTGGTTATTAATGATCCTACGGGCCACCTTTCTGTATTTCATTCCGCGAAACACTCCATGTATGCATGCGTATACAATACGGCGAATCGATATAGATGTATATAGAGCTTGTGGCTTCCGCTGTAGACGCGGCACGTGTCGGCGGCTTATCATCTTTCGCGTTCTATTCATTTACCGATCGGTTTTCTTTCGCCATATAGGTTTGTGTGTGTTTATCGGCTAGAATTTCGGAAATTACGATGGCTTATCGCGCGCGGCCGCGATATTTTTATTCCGTCTGAAGATCGAAAGTCTCGCGCGAATGCCGTTCGTTTATTTATGAATGGACCGGCTCATGCATATTTTATGATTTGTTGCGGGCGAGAAAAGATTCTGCTTCGAGATGGTGTTTTTGTATTTTCGTGGCGGCGAGGAGGAATTTAAGGTGATTAGTTGTACTTGTGATAAAATCCTCCTATATTGTCGGTTCGCTATGAAATATTTATTTTTTAGATATAGCTGTATTAATTTTCTTGTATTTTAAGTATATAAAGTTCATTAAATTTAGGTTACCCGCAATCAAGGAATAAAATACGCTTTCAATTTCATAATTATCGAGAACTCGTTATAAGTAATTACTTTTACTTGTTATATTATAATTTAAAGCACCTCCTAAACGCTTTTAACGCTCAAAAGACCCGTCCTCGGTATACTCTCAAGGCTTCGCCGGCATATCGAACTAAACAAAAGAATAATTTCGTCTGCAATTATAAATACGCCACGCGGAGGAGGAAATATTATCATCCGCAAGAACTGAATTGCTCCGACCAAGTGAATCCATTAGAAAGCGGGAGTGGGAGTAAAATTGCGGCGAACGATCGGAAATCGTTGGCGGTTAACAAGGAGCTGCCTGTGCTGCAGAGGCTGAATGAAGACGCCGTCCTCCCTTCTCTCGCTTAATGGATTCTATCAGTGTCTTCTGGTTTAGTAATGACATGGCGCCGAGAGTACGGCAGCGACGATTGCGAGCGCGGAAAAGGGCCGCGGCTTCTAATAATAATTCTAATGTACATAATGCGACCGCGCGGGATTTTAAATTTTCCGATAATACTGTGGCATTATTAATGGACGTTTCAGGGCTCTTTCACCTCTTTTTCCCAATTGTATCGGCTCGTAAAGTACATCAGACGGCAAAATGCGATTTCGTTCGGAAAACTATAAATTTCTTTTCTTTTTTTGTTAGGTGTACAGTGTGCTTTGTATGTGAGGGAGGGAGAGAAATTTTTTGCTCCGACGAAATAAATTTCACTTCTCCCGAATATTATATCAAAGCACGCGCGCACGCTGTATATATTTCTCACCGACTTTATTCCCTGTTTACCTGGCGCGCCCTCCTACGCTGTCCCACACCCACTCGGCCTTGTTTTTCTTCTCCTTACTTTCTTTTCTCTCTACCTCTATCGCCTTCCCTCTCATACTCCCCCTATGCGTCCGTCTCGCTTTATATCCGTGTCCCTTTTTCGCTCAGCTCGTTCAATTTAAGTATCCGGCGGATCAGCGGTTCGTCCGCTCTCTCTCTCTCTCTTTCCTCTCACTCGAAGACCGTATAACCTCCTGGAGAGGACATTTTCCCCCGGTACTTTGTTTTTCTTTCCTCCTCCTCCTACTTCTCCACGAGTCCGTCGTCGTTTCTTCCTCTCTCTCTCTTTTCCGCCTCGTGCTTTTCAGAGCTGCGCGCGTTTGTTCGACCATTCCTATATAGCGACTAATAACAGAAATTAATTAGGCTGCCCCGGCGTGCCGTAATTTGTATTCTCGCTACTTTAGATTTCGTTATCTTTCTTCCTTTTTTTCGCTCGGCTGGTGCTCTTCCTTGTTGTTGCCTTTTCCCTCCGCGTCTTTTGTCCGTGGGAGCTTCGGCACTCGTTGTCGATCCGCCGGAATAATAGCCGCCCCCGCGCGCGCTGGAGATAGAAAGAGGAAGAGAGAGAGAGAAAGATTCAATTAGGGAAAATATTTTAAGAGGTGGAAAATCACGCGAAAATTATGGAGGAAACAGTGTGCGGCTGGAGAGCTCGGGTAAACGTCGCTAATTCCTTGTAATTTGTTTGTTTTGTTAGCGTATTTTAGCCGGGCTCGCTGATACTTTCGGCAAATATTAGTACTGTCGAACGATATGCTCTGGCTGAGTTTTGTGTTAGTTTGATTGGAGTTGTTTGACCAGTACCGGTCGTTGGAATTGATGTTTTATGTGTCGATTATTGTTTTAAAAGTAAAATAATAAAAGTCTAAATATAATTAATGATTATTGTAAATGTAATTTTAATTGAGTAGTAACTAAACCTATTATAGTTTCCTGAAAATCATAAAATTAGTTAATACTTAGGTATAGGGTTGGAATGAAAGGTTCACAAAAACCAAAGATATACTAACAACAATTTCTCAAAGTCTTAGTTAATTGATAGCAACATTAAAATAATAATTATAATAATAATCTTTCTATTATCCAAAGCATCACAATAAATTTTTGTTTATGTGATCAATTGTCATAATAATGTCTAAATCGACAATTTCATAAAATTCTTTTTAAAAGGTTTTTTTCCAGAACGCTGGAGTGTGAACGTCATATTAAATGAAGAAAAATGTTACATAAAGTAATGAATAATTTTTATTTACAATTTTATTTCATTAGTCAGAGTGTCAATTTGTTGTTCATTAAAAGTTCGTCGATTATATTTCATGTTTCGAAATTGAAAAAGAATTGATGCACGCAAAGTTAAAGCTAGTTTATCAATAAATTATGAAGACTTTTAGCTCTAACTTTGCACATCAATTCTTCAACAACTTTTTCTAGTAAATTTGTCGACGAACTTTTAATGAATAACAATATGACACTCTAAATAGTAAAATCAAATACAAAATACAAATAATTCATTACTTTATGTGACATTCTTCTTCATTCAACAACTTTTACACTCCTGCGTGTTATTTATTTTACAAATAATTGTTTCCATCACTCTCAATATTTATGCAGACAATTACGTAAAATGCTTTTTGAAAGGTTATTTTTGCTAGAATCAACTGTCTTTAAGAAATCACTATAAATTGAAAACAATTGAAAACTTTTCTCTTCTATCTTTAATATTTCAACGCACACAATACTTCCATTTCTATCTTAACCAGGCTCCGAAACTTCCTTCTCAACGAACTTCGACTCGGTAAGTATGACACTTATCCTAATGACAACTACCGATCCTTTCCCAACTAATCCCACCCGACAATCGTCCCTTTCTTCCTCTAAGAAACTACGAAAACTATTTCACTCTCCAACCCAAGCGACTTATAATAATTAACATTCGCCACTGCGCTCGCAGGCCAGCTGTTTACTCCGCGTCAATAAAAACTGAAAAATCGACCTCTGGCCGCGCCACTTCAGCCGTGAATCCCGTTTATAAGCCCGCACCCATCATCCTAAATTAAAAACTAAGAGCGTCCTAGAATAAAGAAAGGATCTCTGCAGCGTATAATAACACAAACGAGCCTTCCGATGACTCTTCTCTGCTCCGGGAGATGAAAGTACATGAAAAATACATCAATCTCTCGAAAGTCCCTCTCTCCGCTCTCTTGCATTATCTCCGGAGACGCTGCCACCACCGACGCGGCGTCGCTTCTTGCATATATATATAGCGCAAGTAGAAAAGACTCGATCGTACGTCAGGATTACTCGACGCTCGTGCACGCCGGGAATCATTCGAGCGCGCGGCCTCATTATTTTGCGCGACCTCGACGCTAATACTTATTAATTGGTCGCATTACGAGCCGTTGTTTCATTCAGCCGCAGAGTCGCGCCGCCGGACGACCGGCGCAATGGAAAAACAACGCGGAAAAGCCCCTCGGGGCTTTTGTCTCTAGGCTGGATGGGCGCGGCTCGCTTACTTACAGGAGAACGAACGAAAGCGCGCGGGCCTCGATTAATTAAAATTTCCTTTGTTTGGTGATTTATGCGCGGGAGAGAGAGAGAGAGAAAGCAGAGCTTCTTCGGTATATACTTACGGAAGTATATTTGATGCTGCTTGGGGATGGTATGAGTTGTAATTTTTGCGTGCTATGTGGGGTTTAAGATGTCGGAGCTGGTTGTCGTTGGTTTGTAGAAGACTTTGTGTACTGGGGTGAAGGAACGGTCAGGTGTCGGATGTGTGGGGAATAACGTTAATTTTAGCTTTTATTGTCGGCTACTGAATTTTTAATGAATTTTGTGCATAAAAGAGCTTGCCTCGTTAGATATATTATATTATGCTGTAAATATATAATAAATGTAAATATGAAAGACAATATCTGAAGAATAATGAATGAAATTGTTTAAATGTAATTCAATGAATTGTTATTTCTTTTTATAATTCTGGTATTTATACAATATCAGAGCATAAAGAAATATTCATATTTCGCATTTCCTCATTACTTATTTCATGCTGCACTGCTACTTTTAGAAAATACATTTCTCCTCATAAATATTGTATTATTTTACACCTTCCTATTTTTGTGGCTATATAATTGTAAGCTCGA
The DNA here is from genome assembly GCA_030522905.1 of Torymus flavipes. Taxonomy (NCBI): domain Eukaryota; kingdom Metazoa; phylum Arthropoda; class Insecta; order Hymenoptera; family Torymidae; genus Torymus; species Torymus flavipes. The sequence continues at coordinate 5,729 of JAPYZO010000635.1, read as the reverse complement.
AGTCATATATTAATGTAAATTTCAAAATATTAAGACAAAGAATAAAACATTTTCCCACCTCAATTATTTACAGCTGCTTACATCATGCCATTACGCATTACTCACTTCTTCTGTCCTACAATTATAAACAGATTACACTAGCGCCACTCCACGAAAATTCCAAAACTATGAGCTCCATGCACTCTCCGCACCACTTTCCCCATACAATTTCCTCTTGGTACCTATTAGCGCTTCATCCTTTTTCCCTCCTTTCCCTCTTGCGCGGCGCTCACCCCATTCCCATCGCGTACGAAATATTAGCGTCGGTATCACGATCGGCGGCCTCTCCACTTTGGCCTTCTCCTTTGTCGTCGTCTAGTTTCCAGCGAGAATTTTCTCTCTCGATGGAATCGAGGCCGCGCTCCCGCCATACACACACACACACAGCCAGCTATACCACGTGCCCGCGCGCGCCTCCCGGCCTCGGAATAACCATTACCACTTTTTATTGACCTCTAAAATTTTACCGCCCCGCATTACTTATTAACGAGGCCCCGGGATTCTCCACGCGCTCGGCTCGCTCTACCTCGCCTCCTCTCTGTACCGATTGACTTTTTACGAGTTGCGCTTTATATAAAATCACGCCCGTACGCGCGCGCGCGCTCTATGCTAAAGTCTTACTCTGATACCCGCGCGCCGTCGTAAAAGAGGTTTGAAAAAAAGAAGAAGGCGCGTGTGTGTATATCCGGGGGATAATTTCCCGCGAGCCGCGAGCGAGCGATCTCTGGAGGAAGCGAGAGGAAGAAGCTAGAGGCCTCTGATCGTCTTGCATTATTAACGACGATACACAAGCGTGCGGTTTTTATTTACGATCGCGCGAGGTATAGGTTGCTTGGTATACACGCGTTCGAATCGAATGTAACGCGCGAGCGAGCGAGAGATTTTTACGAGCTTGTTGGGGGGGTTTCGATCGCGCGAATTACCGGCTCAATTTGCCATGAGATTATTTGAAAGGACGCGATTTTGCAGGAATAAGGGTTCGGAAAATGTATATAGGCAGCGAAAGGGTTTTCTTTCTTTTTTTTTAAGGAGGTCGTTAAAAACAACGAGGAGTTTTACGCGCGACCGGTGAATTAGCTCTTGGACGTTGTTCTTTAATTTATTTAAGCGTCGCTGAAATACGCGGATCCTATATAATATTATCTCACAATCCGAGAAAATTATTGCTCTATTTTGATAATTGTAACTAGGTTATGGCTTGTTTCAATCTACATTATCAATTATTTTATCGTAGCTTACAGTTTATAATTATTCCATCGTCATGAGTATAATATAGTATGGTTGTACATAACGATGTTACAATGGCCAGCACGCATTCAGCAGCTTGTATAAGTTCGCAAGGGACGTAAAAACGGCCAGTACACGATTCTCCCGTCGGTTGGCGCTCGTCTGTCGCGCTATAATTCGATAGACCGCACTAAAAGCCGTCGAATGAAGCCCCCCATTAAAATTCACTCTGTCCGCGCCCGAGCCGTCCATTGTCGCAACTACTGATGGCATACCCGCGTCGACTCTAAGTAGCGCGGATGAGCTATAGTCAGACTTGGTCGTGCGTTTATGACGTGTGCGTGCGTACTTTACTAAAGAGCATTTATCTTCACTAAATTTTTAGATTAATCTTTACGATCGATTACAATTTGTTCGGCTGTTCCTATAGCAACTCTACTTATTTTCTGTTGATTTTATCTGCTAGAAAACTCAAAATTACAAAAAAAATGTGTAGCCTACAAGCGACATCCAATCTCGCACAGATTAGAAAACCGTTTATTCCTCAACCGCATTCGCTATACTCGATACCCCGAACCACTCCAAAGTTGTACCTTCTATCCTATTCGCAACACTCGTATACTGGAGAAGGGGAGAAAAGTAGAAAAAACCCGATTTCATTCGATATTTTTTCTCCTCCTCGTGCTGCCCCCACGCCGCTGTTATCCAGCACGCCGCAGGTGAACTGCCCTCTCGGCCACGAGGCGAAAAACGAACGATATGAGAAAGCTTTCCCGGGGAATCACAATACAGCGCTCGGCCTGCGTTATTTTATTTGGCGCACTATAATTCAAGCAGCGCACTATATGCTCGCCCATATTTTTCCGCGGCCCTGACACGCGTTTATGTATATACTGCATTACCGGCGTTACGATTTTGTTTATAACAGCACGCGGAGCCTATGCGTGTGAAATGTCAAGACATGCGCGTGGATCCTTTATTCCCTCTCGGCGCTGTGGTGTGTAGTTTTTTGCGAGAGTGAGGGGATTTGCTTTTCGCTGTTTCGCGATTTCCCTGATCTGCGTGTGTATATGTATATGTAACGTGAGAACGGAGGATTCTTTCTTTTTTTTTTTTTAGGAACGTGCACGCTCTCGATGTCTCGATCTTTTTGTCTCGCTCCGAAAGATGGATTAATCTCGCGCGTTTACGCAAACATGAAGCCTTTCCGTGATTTACGAGGACAGGATGATGCCTGCTACCGCGCCGCCATTATTATGCAATCTGATTCGGAGGGTAATCTGTATATCAGATTCGCGCGCATGAATATTTCTCGATGTGTTTATGCCGTCGCCGTTTCTTTTTTACTCTTCTGCTAAACGTGGGGTGGAAAGAAGCTTGCGTGGGCTACGCGAGCGAATGCTTTCATGCTTTGAGGATGATTAGTGGTCTCTCTCTCTCTCTTTCTCTAGCTATCAGCGTGAAAGCGTTTGAATTTGCGTAGGTGTCAAGTACATTTTTCATCGTTGTGTTTTGTAAAGGAGCAGAGATTTTTGACGAGGTATTTCAAAGTAACGAATCATTGATCCATGCAAATGAATTTGAAATGCAGACGCAGCTGTGGCTCTTTTTAAATTATAACATCCTGAGTGAAAAATCGACGGTTTCCAGGAACAGCCGTGAGGTTTTAATCAGCTCCTCCAAGAGGCAGATTCCGAGAAGCGAATAATAGTAAATTCTGCAACAAAAGGAGAAAGACTTCGATGCCCTCGACTTCCACTCGGGCTCAAAGATTATCCTCGCTAGAAAAAGCCGTTCTCCCCCTGTTACACATCGTATTCTTTTTTTAACTAGTTTAGGAATACAAAGTGAAAAGGGCGTTTTTCATGCACGTGTTAAAAAAATATTTTGCTTGGCATTATATGCGCAGTATATGGAATTATTCATCTGTCAGTGTATAACGCACGTGCAATTGATACACTTTTCATCAAACTTTTCCACTTAATGAAAAATTTTTGTACAATAAAATCATTGTTTCCCGTTTGGTAATTACAAAATTTAGGTCAATAGTATGTTGATACCTTGGCGGGTTTCGCGCCGTGTACCTTTTGCTTTCAATTTTAGTTGCGAAACAATTTAATGAATTATTAATTTCGAATTTAATAATGCAAAATTCGTTAATTACATTTTCCCGAAACTTGTTTAATTTAATTATAAATATTCCCCAACTACGTTGCATCGATGCTTGATTTTAAAATTTATTTACCGATGTATACAGATATATAATTCGCCGAGCGTTTAAAAGTGGGTCATACAAATAACTAACATTTTAATAGTGACTCGTGCGCCCGTATAGTATACGATATTTTATCGACTACGATAATGTACAATACGAAAACGTTATAAATTGTTATTTCACTACATTTATCATTCAATGACACGACCACCTTGCTCGATGAAACCTGATACTGTATAACTAACCGACACAATTGTCGCTGATAAATACGAAAACTGTTTCCATTTTACGAACACCACTGAAATCCATCGAATCAATCGTCTCAGAATCGCTTGTCTTGATTGTTAACGATATCGACGCATATTCATGCACGCTTGTCACCCGACGTTTTAGCGCGTGGCGTATGTCGAGCGATTGAAATTGGAGATTGGAAAGCGACGCTGAAAGAATACACCAGCAACCGCTGCGCAGCATCACACGCCACGCGCGAAAACCGTTATTCGAGCTGCTGCTGCTGCTGCTTCTGCTGCCGGCTCAAAGTCCGTCAGCCAATACCATCTTGACGGGATTCTTAAGCATCTCCTACAGTCGATAGCTCCTCTCTCCATCTTGTGCGCTCTGGCATCACGAGGGAAAAGAGGTGACGGCGCGAGATATCTTTATTCCGGCGCCTCTCGGCTTCCTTTAGCTCGCGCGTAGGGAAAATATTAGGATGATCTTGCTCCTTCTCGTCGTCGTCGTATTTGCCTCTTCATTCTTCTTCTCCTTCCTTTCTCTCACTCGCGCACGTACGTGATATGCCAAATGTGTCTGGAGCGTTAAAATCTATAAAGGGCGAGCGTGGGACGCTAGGAAATAATAAAGAGGGACGGCGGGGGTACGAAAAAATGAATCGAAGCAGGTCGGAAGAATACGCGACGCTAGTGGGTGTGAGAGAGGGAGAAGTTGTTGATTGAGCGACGTGACAACGCAGAGGCATTCTTAAAGCGAGCTTTTATTGCCTTTCCCCGACGCCAGTTCTCTCACTCACTCGCTTTTCCTTCCCGGCGTCTTGGGGGAGGCGTCGTCGTCGGCTGAAAGAGAGCGGGAGCAGAGCACAGCCTTTATGCGCGACGGCGTGATGAATTTTAAAAAGAGCTCGCGGACACCTGGATGTCTTTGTCAAACAAAAGTGAATGGAAAGCAGGGAGGTGCTGCGAAGTGTGTGTGAGAGAGAAGGGAAAAGAGGAAAACAAGGGGAGGTATGAAAGCGACCCTTTTCGTGTGATTTTCGGAGAAACTAGGGCCCAATTCTTGAGGCGCGCATTAATTTCGCTCGAAATTGATATACGAGAGGAATCTCCGACGACGCCGTATGCGATCGGGGAATATTTTCCTACGCGTCGCGCGCGTTATCGCGGGAGAGAGAGAGAGAGAGAGAGAGAGAGTAGGTTCCTTCGCTCGCTCTTTTTTCCGGGGTCATGATTTTTCAAAGTTTTATCGGGGGAAAAGAGGAGGAGGACGAGGAATCGTTCGAGTGTAGACGAGTGAGCGAGAATTTTGATACGTGTCGGTGGGGAAGTGGTATTGATTTTCGTTTAGATTATTTGGAAAAGTCGGGAATGAAGATGGTGTGGGCGGGGGCTGATGAGAAAAGGGGAAGAATTTTTAGAAAATTTTGGGATGGTAGAGTATGATGGCACGAAGTGGATTAAGTTTGGTCGTCGAACGTTGCGGAAAGCAGTTTTATTCTTTGAGAGAATTAATTGGACGGTGGTGGTGTTATTTTGGTCAGAATAATGTTGGAATTTGAGAATTTTACAATTTTGAATTCTGGCTCTTCAGTTTCTTCTTAAACTAAAAAAATTAGGCATCACTATATATGTATGTTTCAAACAACAATAAATATTCTACTCCAAAATAGAACCCTACATTTTAATAAAAAAAATCTTTGACTTCTCACTTCCACGCGAACACGATTAAATTAATCTGAAAAAATTTTTCCCGTCGTCTCCGTTACACGTACAAATTGGATTCTCGGAATTCTGAATCTTGGACGCACTATACGCGAGGGTACGGGTCGGAAAAAATCCATTTTGGTCATTTTGGAATTGGGTCACGGGAGTGTGATATTCGTATTCAGCATGCCCGAAAACCCCTATAGGCATAGGTTTAAAGAATTTTTGAGGATGTCGATTTTTTGAGTATACGCGAGGGTACCGGGTCGGAAAAAATCCATTTTGGTCATTTCGGAATTCGGGCTCAGAAT
>JAPYZO010000634.1:0-23826 GCA_030522905.1 Torymus flavipes | reverse complement strand
GTACAATAATTAATGCAAGCACTGGTGAACTAAGTGCGCAGCTCTTTCGCTCGCAGTGCCGTATCAATACACACACGCACCTTTGGACGTATCAATCAGGCCAGCTCTCTCGGCTTACATAATTACCCTCGCGAACACATCTGTCGAACGTGCGAGTGCAAATAAACTTGCCGCCGCGCGTGTACACAGCGCTCCCTTTCGCGTCGCGATTACGCAACGCACGCGAGAGAGAGAGAGAGAGAGAGATTCGGAAAGTGAGGTGTGTATATCACAGCGGAAAAAAGCGCCTTTGCGTCCTCTCGGCTGTCGTTGCGCTGGTGCAGTGTCTATAACGAGACAGCACGAGAGAGCTGCAGGGCCAGTTCGATTTTTCGCGCGCGAGAAACAACAGCGCGCTTTGATGATGGCTGCTTTTCTTTCTCCCGCGCTTTCGTCATCGTGCGTGTGCCATGCACTTGATGAGTTTGTCGCTTTTACCCGGCGTGTATATATAAGCATGTGATCGCCGGCAGCGCGGCGCGACGATGAGCTTCGAGAGGGAATAATCGATCGCCGCGGGAGTGGCGTGATTTTTGACGCGACGCGGAGCTAGCTAGCTCTCTTTTATCGCGAGAAGAGTGTATATGTATACGTGTGATGTATACGCGTCGCGCGGTTGTTTGCACTCGGGCTGCGCGCGTCTACTGTAGGCCCGTGTTTGCCGCTCCGTCTTTCACGAACTTTCTTTGCTTTGTGCAGCCGATGAGCTTGGAATGCCAGTACGGTATAGCTTCTTTTCCGGGATAGCTCAATCATTAGATTTATCGGCTATTTATTCTTTTGTTATCCCTTTTCCAGCCAGAACAGATGGCCGAGAGATAAGAGACGCAATGTGATTTTAGAGATTGACGTTCATATAGGATAACTTTGGTAAAAATAGAATGTATATTGTAGTATATTTTACAATTTTTATATCACGTAGATATATAATTTACGTCAAAGATGGAATCAATTAATAATAGAATAACACATAATGGATTAAAGTTTTTCGACACGAGTGCACTAATGATATTAATTTGGTTAATCTTCTATGCGGTAAATTATGAACATTCTAATTTCCGCATATCCGTTACTTTAGTTCACTAACTTTATATATATCATTCTAAACCAAGGTGGCACGTAAATGAAGAGTAAAATAATATGAACCCGTATATTTCACAAGTACTTCTGCCCGTACACCTGTTAAATGAACATTAACATGTATTAAGGGTGAGAAGATTACTAAGATAACCCAAGTTTATAATGTCAACCGTCTCATACAAAGGATGAGAATTTTTCTCTGAGTTTTTTTTTTCTTATACGCTTTTCGACGACTAATTTGTCATGGCAAAACAATTGTAAACCATAAGCCATAAGTCATATGGATAACCATAATTTTTTCTAGTAGTTTATTGTTCATTATTGTGAAATAAACTATATATTACTCAAATAAAAATTTTAAAAGTTCAATTCAACTTAATTATTGGCGTGTTAAAACTTGCAGATACAATAATTTAAATTGATACTCTTTATGCGTTATAGATCAGAATAAGGAAAAATCCAGTCAGTTTGCACTAATACCGCATAAATAAATACGCTCTGGATTTTCTGCTCATTCCAATATTTTTTACGCCTCACCTGTTATATGTCGCTTTGGCATAATTATACAACGGATACGACGAGGCGCGTCCATCTTTTTGGTTTTTCATCGTGGACATGTACATACGATGACATGGAAGGCCAAGGCGGTAATTACGAATCGAGCAATCAATCACGGGAGATTAGAGATTAGAGTCGATTTCTAAGTAGCTCTCCCGCTATATATACTCGCGCGTCTGAGCGCGGGAGCTGTAATCCGAGCGAGCGAGGTATTTATCTTAAGGTCGCGAGTACGTCTCGTTGCGCAATGCGCTATGTCTTCGCGGTGGCGAGGAGATCATGTGCGGCGCTCTGTTTTTGCAAATCTTGCGGAATTTCGTGTAATTTTCACGATTAGCCTTACAATTGTGTAAATTATATTGCCTTCTAAGTTTTGATGGACTGATCGCCAAAGATATTCTAATTTATGACTTTAGTGAATATTCACTAATGTTATCAGTAGATTTTCACAGTTCAGTTCAGAAAGTTGATCCGAGGAAAAAGTAAAATGTTTAATACTATAAATACATTATAAGAATATATAGCTATATAATCAATAAAGCGACAACAAAGGAATTGAAATATCTGAGAAAACGCACGCGTGACAGCGGCCGTCTCCGCTCTGATCCTCGTGGAAATTCCGGACGCAAATCCGTCGGTGCGCGAATCTCGAAAGAGGAATCATCGGGCGGTAAAGCCGCGAATTGCGGCAGTGTGTGCAGCTCCTACACACACGTGGGCCGGGATCGAGTTAGCCCGGCGTTTATCAGTCATCCACTCGAAATACCATCGCACGCGTGCGCGCGTTCGCGAGTGCGATGCGTCAGACACGAGAGAGAGATTCGACGAGTCGATTTCGCGCGCGCGACAGAGGCAATAAAAAAGTCAATCGCCCGCGACGCGCTTGTATATGTATATATAACACGCGCACAGTCCGTTTGACCGTGCGCGCGGCTTCTACAGTTTGGCTCCCCGAAGGAGAAAGGGGAGAGGCGTTAATGCGATCGTAAAACTTACTTATTGTTGACACGTTTATCGTGACAAAGAGAGCCGGGGAGAGAGTTGTCCGTGCTTTTGCCGCCGTAAAACGAGGAGTGTGGGTTTTAGACACATTTTCAAGTCAATGGTATATATCGTCGTCGAGGTTTCTTTAGATTTTTTTTCAGAAATTCGCTTCGATTTGTTTCATTGTTAAAATAACAATAAAATATAACAATATTAATAAGCTCAAAAACAGCCTTTCTAGTTTATATAGCATTTGATATTTCTTATTTCTTTTTTTGAAAAATAATTAGAATCTCGTTTATATAATAGATCGATTAATCCCTTTCAACCAGAGCATGCACGAGAGAGAATAGCATCATTACCGTCAAATCAATCTCCGCTCTCTTTCATCGAGCGAAAAAAGACATTATAAACTATCGACAAAAACCATTGCGCAAACCTGCCAATTAGAAGTACTTAGAAAATCCATCAGGATAATCTGACTCGGGCGCTCGCTCACGCTCGCGAGATATCTGTTCATAAATTAAAGCGCGAATGGATTCACCTGCAGAGAATACCGCGAGAGAGCAACTAAAAGCGCAGAGACGCGTGCGTTACTACGCGTCGAGAGAGAGGGGGAGAGAAAGGGTTAGGTATACATGCACGCGGGAGATAGAGAGAGGGAGAAAGCGATCGAGCGCACACAAAGCATCGCGGACGGGAAATGATCGATTGCGGAACAGTCGCGGTGGATCGTCGCGTGTGCGCGCGCGAGAGAGAGAGAACGAGTGTGACATTCGGATAACGCGATAAACTGTGAACTGCTGCAGTGTAGCGAGCTCTGCTGCGCCGCATTGCACACTCGTGACTCGCGCCCGCCGCGCGCGCACCAGTGAGAGAGCATAAATTTCTTTGCCGGCAGTGTTTATGAAGCGCAAAGTGCCTAGCTAGAGTTCCTCTTTTTTCCCCCTTTTTCTCTCATTGGACTTTAATGCGAAAATTACGGTTTTCCATAATATGATTTCTCAATAATTTTTTATTTTCTCACCCAGCTTTATTGGATTATTATATTATCACTGTGCATAATTTACAAAATAATGATGCATATGGAAACGTGCTGTATTACATATTTTTGGATATGAACGGTTAGACATGATGCGACTTATACCCGACGATAAATAGTCAAATTAATTATTTCGAACGCCCCAGCAGAAATAAATTGTCTAATGTTACCGTATTATGCAAAGTAATATAATATTGCATTCAATTTAATATGCCGGGGATAATAATAACAAATAAACGAAAATTCAATGATTAATTACTTCTTTTACATATTTAATTTCAATACGATATATTTATGCACGCGCTTTTCAAAAATATTTATGCTTTCATTACAGCGGGGGCCAGTCATTTCGACGTTTAATGCCACTTATTGACGTTTATTTTTTGGAAAATACATATAACAATGCGCGCTCTTGTGATGTTACAAAGAGAAAATTTTCGCTCCGATGACTTTTTAATCAACGAAAAATTATTACCCCCGCGCGGCCAGCGAAAAGCAGCCCAACATACACACACACACACATGCAGCCGTTGTTGCGCGAACTCGTGCGCCCGCGATAATCTCTAAAGCAAACATTGTAACAGGCCGAAAGCGATTCGCGCAGCAGTCTAGAACAAACGATTTACCGCGTTATAACAAAAAGACGCGCTCGCGTAAAACACGATGAGCCGTAATTTATACGTGAACGCGGCGATCCACTCGATTTCTGCAGAAAAAAGAAAAAATTAATCGTTCAGGAAAAGATTATCCGTACCAGTTAAATATACGAATATGTGTGTACAGAGTATGGAGCATTCATGAATTTCATCGATCGCAGAGCGCAAAAAGCGACGTGGAATGAGAGCGCGAGACAGACAAGCGCGAGATAGAGAGACAGGGAGAAGCAGGAGGCGCGCGCGCAGGAATTGATGGATTCACGTCAAATGGTTATTCATTGACCGATGTCAAAGAGACTTGCGCGCGCACTGCACACACACACACGTGCGTCCGCGGTATGAAAGCGCCTTTTATCCTCATCATGTCACTCTCTTGTCGCTTCTTTTTTCACTCGCCGTCCCTCTCTGTCTTTCTCTCTCTCTGTCCACATGTACTTTTCCCCGTCCCCCCGCAGCACCTCTATGTACTCTCATTCCGATTTCTCTGTCGGTGCAGCAGTGCAGGTATATGCGCTGGACGACATTGTCGGGACTTAAACTGTGCGAATTACGCGCCGTATGTTTCGCCCACCACGCACGCGCGTGCGGCTTTTTTTCTCTCACTCTTTTTCTCTCTCTCTCTCGCGAATAAAAACGACTCGGTGACAGCGACGTGCCTATCGAGCCTGACGCCTAGTGGCTGGCACTTGTGCGAGAGCGCACGCTATACGCACACCACCACTCGAAACGAGATTCTCCCCCCGTTATATATGTGTATGTATGTATAAGGCGTGCCCACACGCATGTGTTGCGTAGGCGCGAGTTGTAGTGAACTGTTTGTATATAACGAACGCTCCTCGCGCCCTTTAATAAGGTCAGTGATATGGTTGAGCTTGCGTCCATCAACATTGTTTGTTCGACCTGTCTTATGGAAAGGGATATTACATTAAAATAAGAATAATTCTACGTAAAATGTTAGCTGCTGACGGAAAAAGTTTGCAATTTATTCAAGCACGTTTATTCGAGGTATACGAGTGATGTCATACTGTTTAAATCCGGATGAATAATACTTATCTAATTTTTTTTGATTATCAGCAGCTAGCGTGAGCTGTTGCGGATATAAATGACTGATCGATAAGATCGGCCTGACAAGCCTTTTACAGGAAGTAGATAATTAACGAGCGAGCGTCTGTCAATAGAGGAGGAAATGAGTATTAATTTGATGGCACAATGACAAATTTCAAATTCACACGAATACACAGAACAATACTATATACTGCGAACGATACAATATAGTTGAAAAAAAATATTGAGATCGACGATCGGATCATGTATAAAAATAAAAGTCGCTATACAATCTGAAAATTAAGACACTGTCGAAGTATATAAATGTCAAACTTTTTTTGTCCCCTTGATTTTAATTATTCATAATAATGTTAATGAATATCAATATTTTATAATACAAAGCACATATAAAATTATAATTTATTCGTTTGGGCATTAAAATTAAAAGAAAATATGATAATAAAATAATTTTTGGTACATTTTAACATTTATTTTACTGTTGTTTTGGCATTTCTGTTCATAATACATTAATTAGTGTTTTGAATTTATTCCTCTTTTGCATGTTATAAGAAGCTTGGAAATGAAAAGTTAAATTAAACTTGTCAGTCATTGATGGAATAAAAAGGAGTCGTATGTATTACTTCTTCTCATTAGGCTATTTGAATGTTACAAAGTATATACATTTTAAAAGCGACCAAAGTATTTATTAGCAAATAATCTAGAAATTTCTATTTAAATAACCAGTTATCAAACGGTCTTATCGCGCACGCGGTATCGAGTCAGGTTGATATTGTATTATATTCATAAAATGGATGACAAATCAAATATCGCGGCAAAACGACGGCGCTTCAAAAACTTGTCACTAGTGAAAACTTTTCAAATAAACGAGGTCTCCCTGGCATACAAAACAAAAGCGTAAAATCCGCGACCCTTGACGCGGGCGGACGAGCTCGCGCGTGCGAATCAATCAAACTCGATCTCACCGACGGCGCGCGCTCGCGACAGATGCAAATTTTCGCGCATTGACGCGCGCGCGCGCGCGAGCACCGATCGTTAAACGCAGAAATGACGAGGAAAAAATAACTCTCGCTAGAGAGCCTTCCCCCCACCCGTGAAAATATAAGCTCGCGAGAGAGCTATACACGCACGTGGTAATTGGCACGGCACGCATGCGCTGCCAGCTGCGCTTTTTTTATTCCCCACACCGCGAGAGAGAGAGAGCGAAAGAATCGCGCGCGCCGCATGATTCAGACACCTGCTGTGTGCAGCGGCAGCGGTGCTGCACTTTTGTTTACTCGGCCCACGCGCGCACGCCGCTGTTTCGCGTGTTATAGTGTTTGGCGATCGCACGAGAGCGATAAGACTTATAGTGCCGAGGGGGCGGAAAACGCTTTTCTCCTCTATATGGACTTGGACTATTTTCTGCGCGACGGGAAATTTCTGATTCCCGGCGCTATGGGGATATAATGTGATTTTCTGCCAAGGGCTCTTGTATGCCATTAATCTCGTTATTTCCATTTTCCGGATAATAATATTTCTTATAGAATATACGGCACGTGGATAACCACTCATGAATTGACTCAAGTGTATTACTTCGTTTGTTGTAATTACGGAAAAGTGAGAAATATAATGTAAATAGCGTGTATTAAAAATATACAGTTTCTATGGTACAGGTGTCGGTTGTTGACTCATACTATAGATTCATCATTATTTCGCAAAACGTATATGAAGAGTTGAGAAAATGTTTACCAGAAAAATATTAAACGTAAAAACAAGCCAGTTTTCTTTTATCGGAACCTTTTATTAATTTAAGCATTTGAAGATACATCTATAGCACTGAGTTTGGTGACACTAGGCGCGCTTTACGATTTTATATGTTCAAGTTGATTGAAATATTTTTTCATACTTTATTTTTAATTAATATAAGGAATAAAGTTTTATAATTGAGATATGAATTAGTTAGGATCACTGATGTTTTTTTTTTATGCAATATTCTAAGTGCACGTATTCATCAAAAACTGAACATCACTTTGAAAATTATATTCATAAATAGTACAATAAATTTTCACGAATTTTCAATAAAATTTTAAATTAATGAGAACTTTATTTTTTGACTAGGTATTTCTGTCAACACATAGTGTCAATTTTTAGATAGACATTTTTAATAATGACTTTTTTCGACAACTAATAATATCCTCACATTTCAACAAACAACTAGTAAAACATTTTATACAATTTTTTTAATTACTCACATATACTTGATAAAAAAAAAATGCAAATTGCAAAACAACTCATTTTTCGCGTTTTGTGCGAAATTCTAAAACTTTCTTTTTCATACGTAAGCATGTGAGAGCAGGAATGGGAGAAGTGAGATAAGGAATTTCACACTCTCGAGGCCGGAAGTAGTGGTTTTGACAAGGCGCTCGCGCAAAGAAGAGAGACGTGGATATCTTGGATGACCGGTGTGTGTAAACAACGCACTCGCTTATCGCTGAAACGTATCTTTGTATATTCGCTCGCGCGGAGGGGCTGAATGAAATTTCTTCGCCGTGACACGCTCGCGAAACACACTTCACGCGTCAAAAAATATTTCGCTAACATGAAATTGCGAGTTTTGAACTTTTTTTCGCCGCTGGCTGTCGAACCTTTTGACTCTTTACAATGAAATTTTCTATGCTTACACGAGTAAAAAGTGAACAGGACAATTAAATAAATATTACTGACATCAGATCTTTTATATTTATACTTTTAAAAAATCATTGAAAATTAATAGAATCTAATTGGAGCATGATCTTAATGATTTAACACAATTAATATATACAGCCTTTTATTGCAACTACAAATCTGAGTTCGAAAAATACAAAAAAATATTGCTGATTTCACAGACCAAAGTAAAAATTTATCTTTCAAACGTCACTTTTATTCCGAGCTGCTTACGGCTAGACTTTGTTTACCCGATGTCACCGCGGTACCTTGTCACTTTTTCATCACCTTTCCCACCGCACCTTATACCTTCTACCTCAACATGATCTCTATGAAGGAAAACATAAAGCCGGCACAATGAGGCCCTCATTAAAACATCAAATACCGCGCGCGACGAAAATCATCGCGGAAAAACTACGTCACGCTCGCGTTCTCGTCACGACTGCAAACTCCAAGACCACCGACAACAGCAACACCTCGCGAATTCGCGATGCAAAAATTTCGCCTCAAACACATCTCGAGGCAAAAGGCATCGGCGCCGATCACGTTCGACACGACGAGCCCGGCGCAAGTAAGAAGCGTGACTCATTAGCCTCGTAAACACAGACACACACACACACACACATACACACATATCACATGCACTCTCTCGGGACCACAAAAGAAGGACTGTGTACACACCGTATAAGTAGTGGTTCCAGCCGTGACGAGAGGTCTCTAATCCGTCAGCACTAAGATGCTGCTTCTGCTCGTTGCTGCTGCTGATTGGCAAGTAGAATGTCGATTGACGACTACGAGAGGAATAAGAGACTGGCGCATCGGTGCAAGCTGCTGCGGCACCGGCCGCTCCTCGGATCTCCGGCTGCACTTCTGCTACCGCCGCACCGCGAGATTATCACCATATCACCTGGTTTTCGCCCATCCCTCACTTTTTATCAACCAAGCTCCGAACTCCAAGTTTCAAGAGACACTTTTATCTTATTCTCTTTTTTTTCTAGTGCTTCTTTTCACTTGTCGGTGCTGCAGGAGCGGCAAAGTCCTCCTCGGGCTCGTCGTCTCATGGCCGCGCTACTCATTCACTAAATCTCACAACTGCGTATATATAGACGAGCGCCGTCAACCGGATATCATTCGTCACCCGGTGTCGTCGTCGTCGTCGTCGTAGCTGCTTTCAGGCCGCTTATAGCCGGGCACCGAGATAGGCGAGAAGGGAAAAAGAGCCCCGCGAGTCTCACGCTCTCTCTCTCGCCGGATGCTCGTTGCACACACACTTGCTGTGTGTTGTGAGTTGCGATGATGAGCGCAGGTGTGTATGACACATACACTCGCGAACACACACTCAGATTGCGATAATATAACGTCACCCACGGGCGCCTGATAAAAACGCCACAATCCTTGCCCCCGCACACCAGTACAACACACTATTATATATATCAACGACACAATAATATCACACTAATCGAAAGAGATGAATCGACTGTTGTTTTTATTCTCCAGCGAGATTCAGCGGGATGAAAGAATGTATATTGCGGAGAGCGCGTATAATCGCGCGCGGACCAACTGCGCTCGATACACCCTCCCGCGACGGCAGCACGTGGCGCACTGACGGCTCCGCGCGCTCCGAGACTCGATGCTCCCCCCACCACCGCGCGCCCCCTGTCCGTCTCTCTCTTGGCGGCGCCCTTCTCCGCCGCGCGCGCAGACGGACGGCTCGTCCGGCGCGGCCACCCGCTCTCTCTCCCTCCCCGCTGGCCCTGTTCCCCCTCTCCCCGCGCACGCACACCCCACCCGGCTTGCTCTCTCTCTCTCTCTCTCTCCCCCCACTACCTATATCGCCGGCAGCAGCGAGGTGGAGAGAGAAAGAGAGAATCGCCGCTGTCTCGCTCGCTCCCGCGGCCATCCCTCCTCCCCGCCCCGCTCTAGCGCGCGAGAGGCGCCCATTCCACCCACGCCCCCATCCCACTTTACGAGTTTTCGAGTCCCCCGTGCAGCTCGCTCTCTCGCAGCTCACCTCGCGCGTCTTCGCTCGCTCTCGCAGCTGATTGCCCAGTGCAGCGCGCGCAAGCCGAGCTCTGATTATCTCGCCCGTCCGCGGATGCTGCACACTCGCAAGAGTGTCTTATACCTGTCACGCCTTTCTTCTCACAGTACGCCTGTCCGTCTTCGTCTTCGCATCGGTGTGCGGACTGGGAGAGCGTGGGACGAGGATGGCGGGAGAGAAGGAGATGGAGATAAGAGAGACGAGCGGTGCGCTGGTTCTTCGATTCGCTATGCGTTTCTTTTTTCCTTTTTCAAGGGTATATACTCGTGCACGGCCTACGCGCGCGCATGTGACAACGATGTGATAGTGAAATACTGTCATATTAAAGCTGATGTTTTACTCGTTCGCAATTGTGTATATTTCCATAGATTTGCAATCAACGTTTATTAAGCGAGACAGTATATTAAAGTACTTTTTTTTTTCTTTGTAAAAACTTGCTGAGAGAGTCAGTAATTATAATATGTAATAATGTTTAATTTGACTGTTATTATTGATGCAGTGAAAATTTAATTTTGAACTCATTACAGGCCACAGTATGTAATGAATAATTAGTAACGGGAAAATCTGCATTGATTATTAGATTTAGAGCTTTTATGGTGATTAGCGCATTGTGTAATTAATGACAAAATTTGTCTGTGTAATCCTCATTTATGCGATAGTCAATTCAGCCAAACATCTTGTTTTCGTCAGATTATCGCGCGTTAATAGAACTTTATTTGCATATTTGATCGTAAAGTTAATTTTCTTCTGCGTTGTTCTCACAAAACTTTCAAGTTATTTTATATAAAATATAATATTCTTGAATTCAGTTTGCGAGCTTTATAGAAATAACAATGCCATTAAATTTGCTTTTATATTCGTTCTTCATCATACAGCGATAATCGAATGAATAATAACATTCCCAAGTCTTAAACTTATAAGTATTTTTAGCTCGATAAATAATAAGATAATGACTCACATGTTAATCGATATACAAAATACAAAAGACTCATTCATTTAGCAACTTACATAATGGGATGTAGGTATAAAAGACAGTGATGTTGTTCGTAACTCACCTGGAACAAAAAAGAAGAAATATGATTTAGAAATTGTGATTTTTATTTACAGATTACAGATTTAAAATTTTAGCGAATCATCAAAGTAAAAATGAATTATTATAAACATTTATTTATGCAGGTCTGAAAATTTACTGCGCCGGCAGGACTTCAAAATCCACCATCTTTATATCGGAATTTTTATGGATACCCGAATCCCCGGCAACTTGAACTATACAGAAAGTTTCTCAAACTTTTTTTTTTATCGTGCACGCACTGTGCCCGGTGATTTATCGATCTTGCGCGTCCAAGAAGCCAAGAATGTACTGCTGCTTCAGGTGAAACGTGCGGGTGACGAATTCCCGGCAGCAGCCACGTCAGACGTCTCTCTTTCTCCCTCCCTCTCCCGCTCGAAGTGAAACGAACTTGCCCGATAAAGTTACCCGTGAGTCACTTGGTCCATCTGATACACGTATAGGTGTATGTGTATATACGTATGTGCGAACGCCGTTGCGGGTAATGGAATTCTCGAATGCCACCGGCACGTCAGTCGGTTTTTCCTCGCCAGACGCAACTTCGTTAACACCCTGTTAATGTCGCGGCGGAGGTGCGGATCGAACAAAAAAGAGTTAATAATAATTTGTCAGTCAGTCGTGCAAACGCGTTGAGAAATTCCATTGAAAAACATTAATGGCGTCAGTTACGCTTTTTAACATTGATAATTGGTGCATCGTCCCGAGATCGAAACGTAACCGGTTGTATATAGTTAGTATACAGTTGTTGGGTCTCGGAGGAAACTGTTGCGTTTATATGTTGACATCTCATAATTAACAAACTTTTCCAGTTTTATATTTTGAGATAAAAGTGTTACATTGTACAAAGAAATGTTCCTATCGTCTATAGACAATCTATTTAATAATTTTATTGGTTAAAAACATTTACTGATACATTACCATACCTTATATTTGCAATTTAAAAAAATAATGTATATTTTTCCTCGAAACTTCATAACAAAGATAAAATAAACCATCAAAATATTTAATGTTTATAATATCGTAAAGTCGCGCACTTGGTAATGTTTTATTTAATTCCTGCTATACATTTGGTATTGCACTTGTTCACCTTGCGATTGTTGACGTGATTGAAATACGGTCGGGTAGCGAGCATTGACATGCCATAAACACCCGGACACTTGCAAGACTGCCACGGGCAGTTTGATTTATGTGACTGTTTATTAAAACGTTTTTGGCTTTATTTTAAAACGCAATTAATTAATGCAGATGCAAACATTCGTGCTCTTATTATAGCTTATTTTAGATGATTGCGGCACTGCATATAAGTTTGTCTCACCTGGAACGAAAGTAAGTTGACATTGGGCTTAGCATTAAAAAAGCGAGAAATCGACGAGGCAAGCGATATTTAAGCGCGGCAATTAAGAGCCGCGCGGGATGCAGGCCGCTCGCGCTTAAGAAAAGTCTAAAATCCCTGGGATAAAGTTATTTCCACGCTCTCGGGACGCGCTCGCGGCCTGGTGCGTGGAGAGTAAATTTGTTTAAGGATTTATTGCGTGCTAGGTGCGAAGAGGAGAAAGACACGCGCTCTCGGCTCGCGAGAAAAGAAGACAGAGCGCGAGAGAGAGAGAGGTGTATTGTTGATAAAGTCGGGCAGTAACTCATTCAGCGCTCTGTCACGCGAATCTGGCGCGCGCGGCAAGCGCTCGAGAGAGAGAGAGAGAGAGAGAGAGAGAGAGAGAGGAGGAGGAGAAGGTCGAAATGAAATGGCGTAGGAAGGCGAGTTCCTGCACCTGATATAGTGCTACAGCAGGACGAGCGACGACGTGAAGCCGAGAGAAAGCGCGCACGGCCACAGCGAAGAGTAGGGGAAGGAGCTAACCTCTCTCTCCTTCGCTCCTTCTTCTCTCTTTCTCCCGGAGTAGCGGCGTTAGGAGTTCGGTAATAAATCTCGTTGAAAAAACACACACTCGCGAGCGCGCACACATGCACGCACGAGCGGACGGACGGACGGGCGGACTTTTCTCTCTCTCCCTTCTTTACGTCTGTCTTGTTCGACTCGTACGTCTCTCCGCGCAGAGTACGTCCATCTCTGCACGCTCGTTTTATCGCTCTGACTCACTCAGAGCCCATGTGTGTGTGTACGCCGCAGCTTGTGTCTTTGCGAGAGCCGGCAAACTTTGCTTTTTTTCCGAGCTTACACACTACTTTGCCTCTTGATTCTATATGCGTATACGTACCCATGCTTCCAAAGTATTTTGGTTCGTTTACAGGCTCGCGAGATGATGGTATATCGCGTGGCAGAGTATGCGCACTATGTGTATACGTTAATTGCTTTGATTAATTTATTTTGACGCCTCGGGAAATTTATTTTCGACGATCCGTATAGCGCTTCTTCGCGGCGCTCGTTTTCAGCGCGCGCAATCTGGGCTAATCGCTACGTCTGCTTTTGACACATATCTCTTTCGTTTCTTTCAAAACTTACTCAATCATTTGGTCTTTTTTAAAATGTGTTTTTCTTTTATTACGAGTGACTGCTGATTTATAAACAGCTGGAAAATCAAAGATTCATTGATGATGATTTGAAACGGATGATAATGTACAGTATAATGCATATTATAGCGACTTTGATGAATTTATGTGTTACAAGAAATTGAAAAATGTTATGCCTATTATAAGTCTCTGTCTTCGAAATCGGACTTTCAGAATAAGACTATATTGTATTTGATAAATATTTATTAAAGTAAAAAATAAAGTTTGAAAAGGATTATACTGTTTCGAGATAAAAATTAATGAGTTCACAATTTTTCAAACCTCACGATCTCTCTCTTTATCCCCGGCAGCACCCAACTTCCCCTAAAAAGCCCATGGAATGACCGAAAACTTGATAAACCCATCATCCGAATCACCATAATCCTCCGTCATCTCGTACAATTCAATTAATTCACGCGGGCCGGAATCCAAAAATGACGATGTAATCAGCCGGCATTTTGTAATATTTCAGGAGCCGCACGCGCGGCACACACTCCAGGGCGATTAATTTCCTCACGGGCCTCTTATTCAGCTCTCGCGCGAGCACGCCTAGAGTCGCGCGCAGCACCAATTCCTCATCGCGCGCGCGGGGGCTTCCCGCGTATCGGGTTACCCCGTCTTCGTCTTTGGTCCGGACTGCCGGTGACTGCAGCAGCAGTGGCGTCGTCCCCACCCGCGCAACCCCGCCGCCGCGGCCGAACGAGGTCGACGTGATCTATGCGCGCGATGCAGAGAGCCGAGTGTCACGGATTGCTTGATGCATTGGTCCTCACCTGATCTCTCTTTCTCCACTATACCTTGTGCTTGTGTGGCTCTACGTCTGACCAAGATGTCTTTTTCTTCATTTTTTTTTTATATTGATGTCTTTTCTGAGACTGTGTGTGTATTATAAAGTTTTTCTTTTTAAAAATATTTATCGAATTGTCATTATTAGTATAGAAATTAATAGAGTTGTATTTTTTTAGAACATGGAAATTACCGTAAAAGTTAATTTTCTTTATCTAAATGTCTACATTGATGCATAAAAAATACATTGTATTGATATTTCTATTACTTAATAATGCGCATCTTGAAACTATACAAATTTTCGAAAGCATTGTATAACGATCATGTAACAGAAGATAAAAAGAGATGTCAGACCACCCAAACAGTATTTTCCACAGCCGTTTATATGTTATATATGAAGTTTAACTTCTTAATTATACATAGTGATGAAATACAGCTATACATATAAATGCATTTTAAATTAATCAATATCATTATGTACAAGTTTATTTAACTTGAAAAAGAAAGTTTTCATAACTTTACAAAAAAGTAATTACAAGTATAAGAAAAGAGAAGAAGCTCATTTTTTTCAAGCCATGCAGTTCTAACTTTTTAAAAGAGAACAGTTAATTTTATTTTTGCAAAAGTTTTGTATGATTATTATATTTGATGCAATTAATAAATTAAATATTGTATTTCAAAGAACACAACAAATATAATTAATTGGTGGATAATTTCTATATATCCAATATAAAAAGGTTAAACAGAATAAATCATTACGAAATCAAAATAGGTCAAAAACTCGATCCCGTAAAGGAACAAAAATTCAATGTATACTAATGTTTTCAGTTCGGATCGCCATTAAAATCGACCAACTGTTGTATAAATCAAAGCGGCGAAATACATAAAATAAATTTATAAGATCTTCGCAGAAATTATCATCGCATAAGTATCGCGTCATCCGTCGACCGATGGAGCTACCACTTGACGGCTCTTCTCTCCTTGCGCAATCCCTCTCCCAAAATAAAATCGATAAATTATCTCCTCAAAGTCGAAAATCCCTCTCTTTTCCTCGTTTCGCCGAAGCAAATCATTCAGATTTTTTTCCTCGTTTCGTATAGTCGGCCTCGCCCACTCTCTCACCTTACGCCGCTGCGCACACTTATATATATATAAAGGGCCCGCACCTCGTGTGTCCTAAGCGTCGCGTCGTCTATTTTAGCGGCGAGATGAATCCTGAGGTCGCGCGCGAGCTGATTTACGGCGGCGAAATAGGCGGAGCAGTAGTACGTCTGCGGCCAGGCGGATTCCGCGTAATTCGCGGACAAATCGGCTGGGATGTACGCGCGCGAAATTATAGGCGACGCATTTCCGGCGCTCATCCCTCCTCTCTTTCCTCGCGTCTCCTTCTTGAACGTAACGCAAATGCCATATATACCTATACGTATGCGCGTATATATACACGACGAGCGCACCTGTGAGAGTCGCGTGGTCGCGTCCCTTTGTTTGCCGGTTTTATGAGCGCGCACGCCCGTTATGACAGTTACCGGCCTATTGTTTTTATGAATTTCAATTTTCCCGCCAGCTTGCGACGAAGACGAATGCCGTAGATGGGGCCCTCGATATGAGGCAGTGGTTAGTCGCGCTCGTTCCGATGCAAATATCGTTATATGCGGGAATGCTAATTTATATACGCGGGAACACGCGGGAGAGAGATGCAGGGTTTCGTGCGGTATAATGACGGACTTTTGCCGTGCGCCTGTATATTGTATTATACACTTTGTTTCGACTGAAAACTTAATTAGATGCGCAGGCTAATGCTTGGCTCTATCGTGTGTGTAATTTCTTTCCCAAAGTGCCTTTTTATGGACAGTCAAAAACGGCTCTGCATCGGTAAATAATACATTGCACGATTAACGAGCGTGTTCCCGAACGATTTACGTCCTCTGATGTCAGTGATCGAGAGATCGGTACGACTCGGCGGCAAGTTTTATATATCTGTTGGAGAGCAGCTGCTATATACGCCGCCGCGGATTAATGAATTTCGGTGGGTTCACGTGAAAGGGTAACTCGTCGTGACTCATAAATCGTGGATCAAATTTTGGGAAAAAATTAAACTTTCAGCCTTAGGTGTGCGCGCTCGCTCTGTGCGTTTGCCGTGCTGCACAGATGTTTCGAATTCAAACGTTACAGACACGCGTGTGGGCTGTGTGTGCGTGTGGCGAGTTGTGCGGGCTTTTGATATATCCGTTGAACGCGAACGGTCATAAATCGAGGACGCACAAAAAAGTAAACAGCTCTCGTCATTCGGTTATGAGGAAAATAACGAAACTTAGCCGCGCGGTCGCGATCGAATTTATTAGTAATAAATATAGCGCGGCTGATGAATCACGCACGTATTATTTTTAATCGAGGGTCACGCAAGAGGGAGGGAGATAAAACGTCGACATCTTTACTGCCGCTAAGACGTACGGATCATTTCCAGTCGTGTATAACGCTAAACTCGTTTGCCGAATCGGGCTCACCCCTGCCGCGCATTATAGATACATTTCACAGGGGCGTTCTCTCTGATGGCATATATATTCATACCTCCCGTGTGTTTTTTGCCGCGCCGCGCTCATAAAAAAGGAAACATTCATAGCCGTATATAAGGAGGTTGCGAGCAAAAAATCGGTGGAAAGACAAAGGGAAAAGCCGGTGGTTGTTATTATACGAAGGAAAAAAGCAAAGAGTATAGGCTCGAGAAATAAAGAAAAGGAGAGGGATCGAAGCTTCTTTCTTGGCGTCGGTGGCGGCGGGCGAAGAGTGAGGGAAACTGGCGCGAATAGCTCGAAGTAAGAGAGAGAGAGAGAGAGAGGGAGCGAGAGAAGAAGAGAAAGAGAGAGAGAGAGAGGGAAACGAGGCTGGTTACATTCTACGGATCAGGGAGCTCGATAGCGTGCCGAAGTCGAGGCGTACGGCAATAAATCCATTTTTCGTGAAGGGTCGAAGGCAGGCGAGCGAGCGAGTGAGCGCTAGCGGAGGGGCGAAGCGAGGCGAGCAGGGTCTGATTAGCAGCCTGACTCGCCCGTACAGGATGACAGCCAGTGAGTTATAATATTGCCCATCCATCTATTTATCTACTCCATCGCTCTTTCCCCCTCGCGCGCTCTCGCGCCACCTTCCCGCGCTCTCTCTCTCTCTCTCTCTCTCTCCTCTTTTATTCTTTCGCTCCTTTCTTTCCTTCGCCAACTCTCCGACTCGCGCTATCTCCCCGCGCGCGCGTCCGCCTTTTACGGCCACGAATTACAAACGAAAGTTGCGCGCGCGCTCGCTCGCTCACGCCAAAGAGGATAAATATAAATTAAGCTCATCGGCATTCGCGCTATAGCTCTTTGTGGGCCACGCGCGCGCATGTATATAAGGACAGATGCGGGGACGCGCCGGTAATTCGCCCGCAGCCGCTGCTGTATATATTTATAGGCGAGGACGACGGCGCAAGAGGTGGTATATATAGAGAGAGAGAGAGAGATCCTTTGTCGCGACCCTTCGATTACCGAAAAGGGCAATTATTCGAGGCGAGGAAACGGACTCACAAAATTTTGCCCGCACAGCGATCATCGAGCCGTAATTAGGATTATTGCTTCGTGGCCTCTGCTCGACCGCAGATCGGTTATGCTCTTCCGGCGGCGGCGGGTCACGCCGACGCGGTTTTACGACTATCACTGGCATATTTCGAAGGGAGCTGACACGTAGTTACACCTCGAGTTTCGGGAAAGATATTTACAGCGCGGCTAGTCGCAAGGTTGGTTTCCGTTGTGATTATAGATGCGGTGGGTATATATGCAGCAACACACGCTAGATTTAAATTCGGCTTTAGCTTTTTTTAATAGGCGCTTTGATCACGAATTAAATTTTAAATGAGCCCCGAGAGATTTACGGCTCTTTCGGTGCGGCTGCGATGAATGCCGCCGCCGCTACCGCCAAGACACGAGAGCTTAGATCTCCCGTGATCTCGTTTTATTAATAAAGACGTTTTCCGAATTATAAATGTGAGAGTGTAGATGCACAAAAGATAGATAGATGCACCTGAAGAGGTGAAATATAGTCGTAATATGGAGAATTGGGCCTCTCTCTCCTGCAGGAAAAGATTTTTATCCGGATTCCCACATACGTAATCCGTGGAAATCTTTTGCTATCTCAGTGACCTAATAAACCTAATTCCAATTATGTACGGTGCACACAATTAGAAGTTACACACATAAAGGTGTTGCATTTGATTTATAAATATCATGAAAGAGGATATGCGGTTCTTTGTTTAACTTTTATTTATTGAACGATGGTACCTTTTTTCTCTTTTAATTATATATCTCCACACGCTTTTAAATAAGATGACCACATTGTGTAACCTAAATTTTAAATATATTCATACGTCAGAAAAAAGTTATTTATAAGATGCGAACGGAAGAAAAATATGGCCCCATCCTTAAACATCCCAAAACAAAGAAGAAAAAAAAGAAATATCAAATGAAAAAAAAAAGAAATCATTTATACGCTCGCCATAAATTGAGTCCTCTCGCGTCGCGTCACGCACGCGAGATCGAATCCTTTAAAGTTTGACATGGCTCTTTATCAACTGCCCCTTCTCTTCCCCTGCAGAGCCGTAAGAATATCCATCGCCATCCCCCGATATAAAAGCGTGGCGGCACACACGCGGCGCTTTAGGGTTAGACGAAGCGCGCGGCTCGCGCGAAAAAATGAAGCTCATTTAACATCGGCCGTATACGGCACGCAGTGACCCTCGCAAATCTCTCTCCTCCACCTCCTCAACGGGCGGACACCTCCTCTATACATTTCAAACTGGCACAAGACGCATCTCTCGAACTTTCGACGCGAAGCAGTTCATATATCTGAAGTATGGTCGCCATAAATAAGCGAGCCGTCCGCTCGGCCCGCTCGGCCATACGTCGGCAGCGAGAGAGAAGAGGCGGGGGTAGAGAAAGAGAGAAGTAGAGAGAGAGCCGACCTCCTCCCCTTTGCGCTCCGCCGCCCCTTCCCACGACTCAAAATTTCCTCGAGCGCCGCCGGCAGCACTGCAGCACGCTCCGTCTTTTTCTAGCGCGCGCCATCCGACACGAGGAGCCGGTGCATCGCACACACACACATAATACACAGACGGGTTTCGGCTGTAGGACTGTACCGCCCTCGCATGGCGCACCGGTGCGTGTGTCCATGGTGTAGTCCTTTTTTTTATTTTACGAGCTGTATTATGCGAGTCTTGCGCGCAGTCCACTTCGACTTCCGCCGTATGCGCGCCTTCGCGTTTCCTTGTATTCGAAGTATGTATATATGTAGGCCCGAAGCTGCTTTTTGAGGCTTTTTTAGGGTAGGGTCAATGATTTATACGCTTAAGCGGTTGAGGGATTTGCTTGTCTGCTCAATTTATGCAATGTAGTCTTTTTACGGTTTTTCTTTTTTTCTTACATATACCAATAACGCGATATTACGCGGCTTTTTACATATTTATACTTCAATACTTTAATCGATCAAATGAAAGGCACATTTCGTGCCGCGATATTGAATGTAATGTGTATTTTTTTAAACGTGCATTATAAACCGTTTCACGAATTGAAAGAATGCTGGTATTGAAGGAACTTTGCCATAAATCTTGTAGGCCGTAATAAATAAGCTCTTATCGTGTAAAAATTAAATGCGAAATTTCTATCGAAGAAATTCACCAAACTGAAGACGACTCTCGCTGCCTGATTTATTCGCGTAATAAAATATCATTATCAAAATAATTGTCTTGTTGATTAGATATACGAAGCAGCTTTGTCTTCGCTGAGGTGAATTAACATGTTAATATTTTATTGTTCTCGATACATAAATCTCGCGGAAATGTTTTGTCCCGTGAGAATAACGGCACAGCGTTGAAAAAAAATGATAACATTTGACATGAAAAATTGTTAAATCATCAGATAAAACTCTGGTAAACTCTTTATGATTATTTTATTAATTTATTTAGAATCGTATAATAGACTCGTATATGTGTAGCTTAACTCTCTCTTCCACAACTTCTTTCGCGACTTGTTTAAGATACCGAAGCGACTCGATAACGCGACGTCCTATATATGCTTGCATCGCCGACTTGTCTCGAAATAATGATCCATGTCCCGAAAGTGTGTGTGCAGCAGTCGCGGGGCGCGCCTATATAGATTGCCGGCCGCATGGCTATCAGATGCAGACGAGCTCGCGAAATATGAATAATAAGCTTAGAGGTGCGTCCCACGTGCGCACCGCGCCACAGCCTCATATAATCCGGAATGCAGCGGCGGCGGTGGCGGCAGCGCATATACATCGATGCGTCGATATGCAAAGTGTATAGGCCGGAGAAAATCCTTCCGGCTTCTAGTGCGAGCTCTCGATCGCGCGCTTTAATCTTCCTCTCCTCGCGTTGCTCCTTTTCTTCCGCTTGTAATCCGCTCGCGGGCGCGCTCTTCCTCTTCCTCGCGCGCGCGCATCGCTCGTTATTTTTCCTTTTGGCTACTTGTTACTTGATACTTTTTCGGCTATACACTTTCGCTTCGACGGTATAAGAAAGGTTTTACATGCACGTGAAGTATCAATTTTGAGTATCGCTTTTCTCTCCAACAATGAATACCACCAAATATACATGTCATCAATATACAATATATATCATGTATTTTATATTATACATTTTATTTAACCTGTTATAATTACACTTTTCGAACGTTCGTCACTTATTACTGTTAGAGCCATAATTCAAGAACACGAACGTGCAAATCATCGTGACGCTACAGGTGCACTTACATCAGCCATAGAGAGAATATCCCGATCGCATAATGTTCCCCTCTCCCGAAGGCACAGGCTGCAGCACAGGCGATTCTTAAAAAAATCAATTTCCAGAACAATATCTCTCATCTGGCTGCACGAGCGTGCCTCATATGCACGACGCCGAGTTCTCTCTCTCTCTCTGTCTCTCCGCGTGAGCAACGATATTCGCCTCATTATATTCAATCGGCGCGCCACCGTGTTTCACGACCTCTGCATGAGCGAGATGCGCACCAGCACTCCTCTCTTTCTGGCCCATGAATGAGACACAATTTGTACGACAATATCCTGAGGTCCGGTGCATATCGTCGTGACCTCTGGCCCCGAAAGTGGGGACGCTATGGATATGACCCCTCCTCGAGGCAAGACACCGAGCGTGTACTTGTACGTGTACGTATACACGTGAAGCTAATAAATCTGGGATGGCTACAAGAGGGAAGGGGGGAGCGCATATACGATGATTTCTTCCCTCTTGCGCTTCCGCGGCATCACGATTTTCTTAACCAAGAGAGATGGAAGAGAGGAGCCGCGCGCTCGCGCACGATTTCACGATGCAAAAGAAGCGAGTAAGCGAGAGAGAAGCGTTATTAGGAGTAGGAAGCGCCTTCTTGACAAATGGCGTCGCTTTCATTGTTGCGCGCGAGCGAACGCTCGTTCTCGACGGACCCTCGGGCCGCCGGGCCCCGATCGTAAATCTGTCCGAGAGAGCTGCGCCGCGCACCGTTTCCCTCTTTTTTAGGCTTTTTCTCCCCGGCAACTATATAGCGCGTGTGACGGATCGCGACGGACCTGTGACGCGGCGACGGCGGCGGCAAGCACACACCGAGAAACGTGAGAAAAGCCGACGACGGGAGGGGGAAACACGGGAAAATGCCCTACTGCGCAAATAACGCATGGAGATTTATATCTATACCGGGGGTCGTCGAGTTTTTGACGAATTTTCGGCGACGTTTCATATTTATCGGGGGAAACTTTTTTATTTTTTTCATCTGGATACGGGTTGCCGTGTATATTGACTCGGCGGTGCGTGCGCAGGTATATATTGCCGAATTACGCATAACAGGCTTTGACAAATTATTGTGAAATAGTATATGTATTTGAAATTGAGCTATTTATTTCGAGGAGAAGTGAGCCGGAGGAAAATATAAAGGGGGAAAAACTCGTGTGAAGGTGTGTTGTGTGGTTCTAAGGTGGTGATGCGAAACCATTTTCGGTTCTAATTCG
Source organism: Torymus flavipes (assembly GCA_030522905.1). Classification (NCBI taxonomy): domain Eukaryota; kingdom Metazoa; phylum Arthropoda; class Insecta; order Hymenoptera; family Torymidae; genus Torymus; species Torymus flavipes. Next base: position 1,282 of record JAPYZO010000634.1, on the reverse strand, counting down.
TTAGCATATATATTTTACATCTGTGACGAATCAATGAGTTGCGGTGAGAAATCGGCAGTGCAACACGATCATTTTGAGAAACTCCAAAATTACAAATTCAAATCGTTTTGATGAATTTTGTGGATACGATTAAATTGTAATAAATAATAAATGACGGTTCTCTGCTATTAATATCTGCCTACATAATGTATTAAAAAAAAAACATATCGAAATTAGCAAATTTGTAAAAATTATATTAGCCGAGATTTGAAAAAATGATGTTAAAATTATACGTCCGATGATAAATACGAAATTGCCGTACATCGCTGTAATGAGGGCCACATTACACATATACTACTCCCCATTTTAATTCGTCGAAAAGTGCTTTAATACGGGCCGCTTTCAAAAACACCGCAAAATCACTTCAAGGAATTCAATCCCCCATATCCCCGGAGAGCCCCAGCTGCATAATTAATTCCGTGCAATCGATTATGAGAAATCAAACAGCCGCTCGCTCGCTCGGCCTATGGCTATACTCTCTTATACCGTACACGGAAAGTCGGCCCCGAGGGCCGGAGCACATACACACATGCACACCTATGCGTAACTGTCCGAGAGTAGGACCCAACTCGGCAAGATGGCCGCTCGTACGGCGACGAGCGTGCACACATATGTGTGTGTATGTTGCTGCTGCGGCGAACCCTCGGCATCAGCGAGTCGCTCGCATAAATCACTCTCCTCTCTCCCTCTGCCTCTCTCTCTCTCCTCTTTCTCGCTCGCCAGCGCGCGCGTCTCAATGCCGCGCGTCCTTCTGCGCCTCTTCGCGTGCACACACAGCCGCCGCATGCACGTGTGTGTGTGTACGTATACGAGATAGGGATAAGGAGAGGGAGACGAGCGTCTAAGTACACTGTTAAGCGCGAATGGAAGCACTAAGTTCACGTGTACGTTCGGCCTGTACGGAGGGCCGACTATATAGGAGCTGCTTATACGAGCCTAATAATCATCAGAGAGGGAGCCGAGCTGCAGCGGCGGTGGCAGAACAGGACGTTTAATGCCGCCGCCGCCGACGCGCGTGAATGAGACGTTCCACTTCCCCCGCATACGTCGCCTTCGCGCGCTGCCGGAATCTCGCGCCCAGGACGAATTCTTTCGGCATCGCGTTACGCGCTTTGGATGTTTTCCGTTTTTTTTTAAAGGAATGTGGTTGGTTGCTCTTCGGGGATTCCTTCGTTACGGTCAAATCGAACGCAAGGATCTAGGATTTTTGTAGTTTTTTAAACTTTTTTTCTTCACGAAAATT